>JAHIAL010000167.1:0-243647 GCA_021605145.1 Aegilops bicornis | reverse complement strand
GCCGAGGCTGTGTGAACTCGATCCAACGGGTCACACGAAAGCAACTTCATCATCATCTTCATCAACATGGCACCAAGAAGAAGTCTTCGGCAGTCAGCAGTAGCCGCCAGCTGTTGAACCCACCACCACCGGATCTCGACAGGTGGTGGGAAGACGCTGGCGGAGAACGGGCGCTGCCGAGAGAGCCCACAATGCCACCAGGTCCAAAAGACAAGGCGGCGCAGCGCCGCGCGTCCTGAAGTCCGCACTGCTGGCCCTTCGGGGAGGCGCTGGACCGAGAAGGCCATGATGCTCGTGAGCACTATACCTGCCGGTGTACTAGAGTAGGGTGGTACTGCTTAGTATCCTCAACTCGCAATGGCTGGGGCCAGCAGCGCCTCACGGCAGTGACCGGCCTGAATGACCGCTACACTTCAGCGGCTTCCCTTGGAGCCATTCAAGAACAAAGTAGTTAAGACCCCTGCAAGAGGAGCTTGCCGGGAAGGCCACCAGGGCGCGAGGGAAGGGCGGCCCTGCAAGAGGAGCTTGTCGGAAGGCTTGGCGGGCGCCGAGCCCTGGGCAAGCGATAAGGTTCCTCGGCCATGGCAAGGCGCTTGCCGGGCGGGCGACCTCTCTCTTCATCTCCGGGCTTCCAGCTCACCCGCCAACGTGGTCACCACGTGGGCTCTCCTAAGGATCGCCAGGTCGGCGGGCTGCATGTACCAGCCGGGAGCAAATGGTTGCGGCAAGCCGACAAGCTACCATCGTGGGCAAACTGGAGGCGCACTTGACGGTCCCTCACATCGTTTCCGTGGGCGACCGAGAATGGGCATTGATGACTCTTGTCCCTTTGTCAGTCGTCAGAAAGTTAGGTGTATAGGTTATCAGACACCTGCAGATGTATGTAAAGCGTGTACCAACCTATGTTTTTACCATTATAACCTTGTCTACTTGCCACATGTGGTGACCCCTTGTGCCTATATAAAAGGAGGCCCAAGTGCAACGTGAGAAAGGGTCTGGCTTGGTTCGGGTCCAGCCTACCAAATTAGTTCATCACATCTATAATTTAAAACCACACCTTGCCAAAGTTAGGTCTTGTAGCTCCCTATTGCTCCCTCAGCAAGAACACCGATAATCCATAAAGCAGCAGAGGGAGTATTATCTCTCCTGAGAGCTCCGGAGTCTGGCCAGTAACTGGCTGCAGTGCATCGCCGATCCGCCTTTGTGCAATCTCCGCCCTCGAATCCACTAAGGACCCAGGTCCCGAGAGGTGCTCGTGGGGCACGACCGGCTCTCCTCGACATCTTTGGCGCTGAAACAAAGTTATTTCTTGGCGGGCGATCCCTCACTGCTCAGACTATGCTCCCACATTCTCTCCGGAGTCTTCTTCCTTCTTCGCCAAGGCACACTTGTCGGCCAGGGGCGTAGAGCTCGCCGACGCCTTTCACTTTGCACATCGCCATCTCCTCCTCATCCTACGATTTCAGACATTCCGATGGAATGCAATCGATCACTATGCAGTGGTGGACGCCCGGGATGTTGTAGTGCACTCGACCGAATCTTCCGGATGAATTTGCGCAGACTCCTCCTTCTCGGGCAAGGCAAGTGGAGATCACTCTCCGCCATGAGGCTTGTGGGTCACCGTGAAGGCGCCTAACAAACCGGGTGGCATAAATCTGCCCAAGAAGAAATAGAGCCATCCGGCAAGTGCATGAGCCAAGACCTGATGTTTGGCTTGAGCACCAAGGGAAAGTAGTTGGCGAGGATCTTGTCGTCTCATCCCCCCGCAGCTTGCACCGTGATGGTGTAAATGCTGAGGAACTCCGATAAGGGTGTGTCCCGCCGGCCATACTTCTCCCAAGACGCCTGGTTTGAAGTTTTTTCTTGTCGCCACCGGACGGTTGCGAGCTCACGAGTGAACGCAGGGCAACTCATCACAGACGGCAAGTCGCTCGTTCCTTCGGGCGCATGCATATCGACAGGGCTCCGGCGATTGGTCGTATTGACGGCGCTTTCTTCGGGCGCCGATACGGGTCCGAGCGCCTTCTTCTTGCCGCTCTCAAGAACTTGGCGTTATCGCGACGAAGCTCGCGGATCCGACGACGCTGTGGAGTCATTGCCGAGGTGGATCCGCGAAGTCGGGCGATCTTGGCCTTCGGGAAGGGGAGTGTACGGGGGCGACTTCGCAAGTCTGCCGCCATCGGGCCGCCGCTTATGTCGCCGCCGCTGCGGCACTCGAAGGTTGTTGCGGGACGCGCTGGCGAAGCCGGCGAGACTTCGAATTGTGGCCTTCCATTCGTCGAATTTTATCGGGCCGCTGGAGGGTAATTCAGAAGTAATCGAGCCCTTGCTAAGGCTTTCCGCTGGCGTGGTTGGCGGCAACGGCGTTTCGGAGGAAGAACGGATGTGCTCGACTTCAACCAAGTTAGAGGAGCAACATCCCGCCCAAGCGCATCAGATTCCACTGCATCGGCATGCCGAGGTGCATGCGGTCTCGAGGGCCTCGGACCTCCACTTTGGCCTGATCCAATGAGCGTATGGTGCCGCCGAGTATCATGATGTTGCCGGTCCCGCGCCTCCCCGCTAAGGACGCGGTGCAGATTCGACGCCGACGCTCGGCGCTGCCTTTGTCCTTGGACCTCGGCGGCATCGCGGGCTCTTCGATGGCGCCGTCCTCCGCTTATGCTTCCCCACCAATTGACGGGTTCCGTGGTGGTGGGTTCTGACGCGGACGTAAGCCAAAGAAATGTCAAGACTTCTTTCTTCGCGCCATGTCAACGAAGATGTAGATGAAGTTGCTCGTGACCACCGGATCGGGTTCACACAGCCTCGACGCTCGGGCGACTACTTTCCTAAGTAGAGCTCTCAAGCCGCCGCCAAGAAGGTCCCTAAAACCAACGAATATTGCCGAGGAGCACCGCCCGGCTACAAAACCATGCAGTTTGTATCGGGCAAACGCCCCGACAAGTTTAGCTCCTAAGCAGCTTGCCGGGATCATCGAGTTCTGCGGACCTACGTGTCTTTGCCGAGAAGCTGATGTTCCCACAGGATAGATGAGCCTTTAGTCTCTGTTGTCGAGCTGTGCTCCAACATGGGCACAAAGAAATCGCCCATTTCCTTCGCAGTGAGAACTTCCCAAGAGCAAGAAGAAGCGAGGAGTAGCCCGGCAAATAAGTATGTACCAGCTTTGTTGACAACATCCCGTGCATGTAAGAAGACTCGACGGAGTGAAATTGAAGTGTATTTGCCGTGAAGATGGATGTAAGCTGTTAGCGGAGATACACGGAGGCATGTGTGGTCACCACATTACAAGAAGAGCACTTGCCGCAAAGCTTCCCCAAGAAGGTTTCTTCTGGCCGAAGTTCTCCTGTGATGCAATCGACAAAGCAACCAAGTGTGAAGCGCAAGGCCCATTCAAAATGTATACACCAACCAGCTCAAGCTCTCCATTTATCCCTTTATCCTCGCCCTTTTGGTCCGGGGGCTCGACATCCTCGCCCTTCCCCGAAAGCTGTCGGGGCTTTGAATACTTGTACGCCAGTAATCGACAAGTTCACAAAGTGGCCGGAAGTGGAACCAGTGAGGAAGGTGACCGCATGACAGCCGCCAAGTTCTTTCAGTCAATTGTTTGCTGCTTTGGGATTCCTAACAGAGTCATCACCCCATAACGCACACAGCTCACGAGCCGCACCTTCATGCAAGACGCCCAAGATCTTGGTGCCAAGATTCAGCTTTGCTTCCGCTACTCATCCGAGAAGCAACGGGTCAAGGTAGAGAGAGCAAACGCCGGCGCTGCGAGGACTCAAGACAAGAACTTTCGACTAAAGGCGGCGTAAGGCGGAAGGAACCGGATCGAGGAGCTGCCGGTGGTTCTTTCGTAACGATCAGACGACGCCAAATCGAGCCACCGCCGACACCCTTTGCTCTAGTCTCCACGGAGCAGCAGGCAGTTCTCCCACGGAACTCAGATACGGGTCACCTGGAGTGCTCGCCATGATGAGTTTGAGCAAGAGCAGCCTGGCGACAAGATGACGCGCTGCTCCTCGAGGAAGATCGCCTTTCACGCTGTCAGCTGCACGAGCTGCTCGTTACACAAGAAGCTTTGCGCCGCTACCATAGCCGCAGTTAATGCCGGTTTCGAGGAAGGCGTAATTTGTTCTTCGCCGCTCAATCCGCCAAGAATTTCCAACAAGTCGACGCCAAAGTGGGAAGGCCCTTTATCGGGTGAAACGAAGTCACTAGGCCCGGCGCTGTCCGCTGGAGACCGGAAGATGGCCTTCCGTGAGCAATTCCTCGAACATAGAGCATCTTCGCAGTTTTACTCCATGAGGGCGCTGTTGCCGGAACCCGCTCCGCAAATCCACCCTTTTGTACAAGTCTTGCCATTGCTGCATGTAATCCTTTGTACAAAGCTTCGCAGACCCCTGCATTAGTAAAGCCTATGGTTGCGCTGCATTTTGTCAATACATGCTTTCATAATCATTTATGCATGTGTTTACTAACATCTTGTGCAGCACCCGCACCCGTAAGCGTATAATGAGCCATTAGGCTCCATAACTTTATTTTTCTCTTCTTCCTCCTCAAACAAGAAGAAGGTTCATCCACCCACAAGTTCACCGGGGGGGAAGGAGAAGATAATGATGGGCCGCTAAGCTGCCGCCGAGGAACTGTCGCTTGCCGGAAAATGGACAAATGTAGTGCTTAAGTTGCCAAGTTCGCCACCAGTTTTAAATTTTTAAGTTATCTTCCTCGAACGATAGTACTTTGTATGGAAAACTCCGCGCTGGAGGAACCAAATCGCGGATCGGTCGCGCCTTTACTTTGTTTCGAGTCCGTCAACAACTTAAGTGAGCTGTGGCTAGTCCGGCGACGAGGTTGCTTGTCGGTAGCGAATTACCAGCAGGCTGTCAAGTTCCGCGACTCGGGCGCCATGCAAGGGTGCTCGCACCGCAAGTTTCCCCTAAAAGCGAGGGGCAGTAACATACAAGGGAAGAAATCGAATAAAGGAAATAACATTGCATCCGATTGCCTAAGATAGTGTATATTACAGAATAACTTGTCGCGGATCTAATGGATTTTTCGCCTAAACATGATCTACGCTTAATAAAAGGAAGATAGACTTGGCTGCCTAATCCACGCTGTCGCCCCTCGAGCCTTCTTGACCCCCTGGGCCACCCTCGTCCACAATGGGTGCGACAAGGGTCTTGAGCGCTTCAACATCGGCAGATGGAGGCAAAGACTTGAGGGTCTTGGAGAAGTCGACGCCTGGGTTGCGGAAGGCCACCTTCATCAACACCTTCTAGAGAGCCTCGGCGCAGACTTGGCGTGATTCCTCCGCCAGTTGCTTCGGAACCTCATCCCGGAGCTGGATACCCGCCAACACGCCTTTTGAAGAATAGGCTGAGCTTGACGCTGGGTTGGAGTTTCTCGCTGGTGGAATATCCAAGATCTGCCATCCCCTAACTCCATCACTCATTATGGATGCCGGCGGCGGTGTCCACAAGACCTTTCCGCCCAAAGCATTATGCTATCCTCAAGATTATTCTGGGCGGTCACGCATTCGGCAAAGCAACTCCTAAGTGGCCTTGATATTTTCCAGCAGGCCTGCTTCCCGCCTCCTTGGCGCCTGCTCAGCTGCCTCCGCCTAAGGTGGTCAATTTCAGCTCCAGATCCGCTTTGGAGTCCTTGGCGGCATCTAGCTCTTTGATCTTCTCAAAGAAACGACCTTGTAGCTCGCCGAGGGTGTAAGTTGCCCTCTCACGCCAAGGCTTCAACCCGGCGACCTCCTCGGCACTCTTCCTCGAGGGTGGACTCCAGCTGAGCCACCCTCGCCTCCACTCCTCTTGGCGGCTCGGCAGCCGGGGCAGATCTTTGCCTGAAGTGGCTCCGCCAACTGCCCCTGCTGCCGGGCGCAGATCCTCCTCATAGCTGCCGAGGTTGATCTTCACGCGCCACCACCTTCTCGCTGGAGAGCTTCACCGGGCGAGCCTCACTGCTTCTTCGACCTCGCCTTTCTCCAGGATGAAGGCCAGGCGCCTCCTCAAGCCAGTTGCTCACGCGCCCGCTTATATCCCGGAGGGTCTCTTGTTGGCGCTACCGGAGCTCTTCCGCTGCTTTCTCCAAGCCAGCCTCGCCTCACGACAAGCGCCTCGACTCCGATTTGGCTGGCGGGCGCAGAGATGCGCGACATCAGCTTCCTTAGTAGCTGCTCCTCCTGCTCACCGCTGCTGCGCTCGGGCATCAACCAAGGACAGCCCATGGAGGCAAGGGGCCTGCGATCAAAAGTCTCCCTCGACCGGCACCCTGAGCTTGATGCCCATGGGAGTTTGATGAAGACACCGCCAAACCTTCAGTAGGCGCCGGGCTGAGGCTCCTCGAGTCTCAGTGCGGCATCGGTGGCGGGGGATCGGCGGTTTGGCAGCCGGGCCTGGCGCCTCCGCGCCTCCGGCCGCCAAGACGATCGCCAGATTCCTCCCCAAGGCCACGCCGCCTCGGGTAGCCTCTCGCTGGGCCTGTCAGCGCCAGCCTCCTCCATGTTGGCGGGCGGCCGACATTGTCGCCAAGAAGGCCTTCCTCGCCGGCAGCCTGGGTTTGCCTATCAGATCTCCGGCAGATGGATCTCATGGTCAAGAAGAAAGCACAAATCAAGTATATTCGAAGAGAAAATGGAAGAAAAGAACCCAAGGAAACTATCAAACAAGAAGATTACCTGCAAGGGGGTTCAGGGTCGCGGGTCTCCACCCACCGGAGGGTTGTTTCGGCCGGCCCTTGTCGGGAAGCTCCCCTTGTCGAGAAGCCTCCCTTGCCGGAGAGTGCTCCCTTGGCGGAGAATTCTCCCTTGGTGGCGAGTTGAAGCAAGCAGAATTTCGGGAGTGAGCTCCGGCCTCCCGATGAGGCTGGACCTCGTGGGTAGCCTCCGGTGCTCCATGATGTGGCTGCTCGCTCCCTACAAAATCCAACAAACCAGATATCAAGAACGGAAAAGCACCCAAGCCGCTTTAACCATGAGAAGCATACTGCACTTACTACTGGGGCCAGGTTGGGGCTGCTATGTTTGGGAGGGTTGCCGGATCCGCAAGGGAGTCTCGGACGTGTCCCCTGCACAGTGGGAGTCATCCGAGACGACAACCACCGCGCCTTGGCCTCTTCGACGCCTCCTCGAACCAACGTCTCCAAGAAGAAAGTTCAGAGGGAACCACCAGATATAAGATGAAGCAATAAATTGGGAGATTACAAATAGCAGCGACAAGATCTTACTTCTTCCTCTTCTTCCTCGAGCCGAGGGCGGAGAGATCAAACTCGCCCTTGCGACGGATTGGGGGAGAAGACTCTCTCGACGCTTTGGCGGAGTGCAGGGGCCGCGACCCAGAAGGCCTGGCGCTGCCGCCGCTGGCGGAATGAAGCGCCTCGCTAACAGCATTTCTTGGCTGGTGGAGCGCGGCTGGGCGGCAGGCGGTTGTTGGACCGTGATGCTCCCCGCCACTTCTCCCGGTCTTCCGGAGACGCCTCCTTGGCGGGCAGCGAGCCCTTCCTGCAAGCTACTTGACGGCGGAGAAGAGGCGCTTCGCAGCTCACTTGGTCGTCGTTGTCGGGCTCGGCCTGCTCCTCCTCACCGACGTAACTCTTCTTGGTCGGCAAGGCTTGCCGCCTCGCCCTCTCTCGCCTCCTCGACAAGGAACCTAAACGCGCCAGGCGGCAGCGGCCTGCAGCCTCCTCCAACCTTGTGGCGCGCGCGCCATCTCCCGAAAGCAGGTGTCAAGGGTTAGCCGCTTCTTTCGCCGGGCGCGGATCGGCACTTCAACCAAGTTGTCGAAGAACTGGCTGCACTATGTCATCGGGCGGACTCGCTAAGTTGGAACGATCCCATGGGAATCGCACAACGGCATTATCGACGGATGCTAATAAGTTGACGAAGTTGTTGCACAAGGCACAACTTCCCTCGCAACATGCAGCACCATCCAGGTTATCCGCTTCGTGCTTGAAACAGCTCCCGCAGCATGCCGCCAAGCCTGTGGTAGTGAAATTCCACCAGCACTGGGCGCAGCTCATGATATCCGGCCGCTCGAATTCCCAAGCAGGCCTCCCTTTCTCCTGCAAGGGCGCAATGCGGCGGCGGCGAAGTCCAAGCGCCAATCGCTTCCTACGGTAAGCCCTCGCTTGCCGGAGACGCAAAATCCTAGTCGCGGGCAATCTTCAACTTGTCGCCCCTCCGCAAGGCTAAGTTGCTCCAATCGCTGCCGCCAACTATGGGGTCTTGGCGCAGGGCAGTAAAAGGCCGTGGCTCCTCCTCTAAGATCCAGCACCAGCCAGCCCTCCACTCCTCCCACTTGTCTGCCCAACTTTCCGTCAAGATACGCCTTCTTGCCGATCCTAGAGGTCCATGCAATTCCTCCCAAGCGGCTCTCCTCTCTCTACGCTGGGTGAGAAGTAGTGGCGGAAGAGTGCGATGTTTGGTGGACCCATTTAAGTTCTCGCAGAGATGTGCTAAAACGGCCATGGTAAGGATGGCGTTGGGGTGAAGTCAAGGAGGCGGAGGCCATATGTGTTCATGACATCGCAGAAGAAGAAAAGAAAGTGGCAGAGCCCGCACTGTAAGAAAATCGCCAAGAAGGGTACCCGATGGAGACCTTAGCAGATGTGGCGGCGAGATGACCTCGTATGCTGGATGCGCCTCGGTCACCGCCGACTGTAAGAGGTAGTACAGCTCCCGCAGCTCCTTCCTATTGGAGTGGGATCAAGAGGGTCTGCCTTTCCGGCCGCAGCCGCCAGTCATACTTTCGGCAGATTTTCACGCCTTTTCCCCATCGGCCTTCGGAGCCATAGGGGAGTCGTGAGTGGAGGAAGCCGACGGCGCATGCGATACCGGCGGCAATGGAGGGGCTGAGCCGCCTCTTTGGGCTCGAGAAGAAAGGGGAAAGTGACGGGCTTTCGATGTGACAAAGAAGGGCAAGTGGGCTGCCCCGCCTGCCCCCGCTTATAAAGGGAGAGGGACGGCGTCTGATTTTTCCCATTAAAGAAAGCTCCCACGATCTCCCCCACGACGCCACGTCCGTGCGCACAAGCTCGTGTGAACGCAGGGTCCAAGGCAACAACGGCGTAATCAAGGCCACGCTGCGTTCGCAGTGTTGTTTTGGGCCCGCCCAACAGAAGCTTGGCGCTGTATGGCCCAGCCCGGGGCTCGCCGATGTACTCAGAGTAGGGTACCTAGTATCCCTAACTCGCACCGGACATTTGCAAATACTTGACGGCAGGGCCGGGCCCGACGACCGCCAAGATTCTCGGCGGCCCCTTTGGAGCCATTCAAGAACAGGTGACCAAGACCCGGCAAGAGGAGCTTGCCGGAAGGCCACTCAGGGTATGCCGAAGGAAGTAAGGCCCCGGCAAGAGGAGCTTGCCGGAAGGCTTTACGGCGCCGAGCCCCCAAGCGCCGGATAAGGTTCCTGGCCATGCAAGGCGCTTGTCGGGCGGCTACACCTCTTCATCTCCGCCTCCACCACTCCGCCAACGCAGTCACCACGGGCTCTCCCAAGGATCGTGGTCACTGGGCTGTACAGCCTGGGCCGAGCAGCGATAAGCGGCGCCGACAAGCTACCATCGTGGCAAACGGAGGCGCACTTGACGGTCCCTCATATCACTGCTCGAGCGACCGAGACGGGCATTGATGACTCTTGTCCCTTGCCGCCGAGTTAGGTATAGGTTCTCAGACACCGCATAAAGCGGTGTACCAACCTATGTTTTACCATTATAACCTTGTCTACTTGCCACGTGTGGTGACCCCTTGTGCCTATAAAAGGAGGCCCAAGTGCAACGAGAAAGGGTTCGGCTGGGTTCGGGTCCAGCTCCACTTAGTTCATCACATTCATACGAAACCACACTCGTGCTAGGTCTTGTAGCTCCCATTGCTCCCTAGCAAGAACACCAGATAATCCATAAAGCAGCAAGAGGAGTATTATCTCTCCGGAGAGCTCCGAAGTCGGGTAAATCCGCTGTGGTGCATCGCCTCGATCCGCTCTTTGTGCAATCTCCGCCCCCCTCCGAACCACAAGGGACCCAGGTCCCGTAGGTGCTCGTGGGGCACGATCAGCTCTCCCCCGACACATACGCTCGTTGGATCAAGGCCAAGCTGGAGGATCCCAAGGCCCTCGAGACCCGCAGATGCATCGCCAAAGATGTTGGTACGAAGCGGGTACGGTCACTTGGGCGGATGCTGCTCCTCCTAACTTGGTTAGGGCGTCCGAGCACATCCGTTCCTCGCTTCCAGCACGCCGCTGCCACCCACCACTCCAGCAGGAAGCCTTGGCGAGCTCGCCATTTTAGACTACTCTCCAACGGCCGGCTAAGGTCGACGAATGGAGGGCCACGATCCGTAGTCTCATCGGCTTTGCCAACGGCGATGTTCCGCGGGTAACCAATCGCGCCTTGCCGCGGGCGGCAATGAAGGCACGGTGGCGACGAAAACCTGTGGGGGTGACACCACCATGCACTCCCCTTCCCGAAGGCTAAGATCACCAGACTCCTCGGATCCACATCGACAATGACTCCACCGCTGCCGTTGGATCCACGAGCTTCGCCGTGATCGGCGACAAGTTCTTATGAACGACAAGAAGAAGACGCCGAACCCGCATCGGCGCCAAGAGAAGCGCCAAGGCCAATCCGACCAGCGCGTTGGATCCACTGTCGATATGCATGCGCCCGGGAACGAGGCGACTTGTCAGACGCGGTAGGTTGCCCTGGCGTTCACTCGTGAGCTGCGGCAAGTCGAGTGGCCCGACAAGAAAAACTTCAAGCCGATGTGCGTAGAAGTATGATGGCAGGACACACCCATCGGAAGTTCCTCAGCATCTACACCATCGCGGTGCAGGCTGCGGGGGGACGAGACGACAAGATCCTTGCCAACTACTTCCCTCTGGTGCTCAAGCCAAACGTCAGATCTTGGCTCATGCACTTGCCGGACAGTTCCATATCCTCTTGGGCAGATCTGTGCCATCAGTTTGTCGGCGCCTTCACAGGCGGCCACAAGCCTCATGGCCATGAGAGTGACCTTCACCGCTTGCCCGAAGGAGGGAGAGTCCCTGCGCCAAGTTCATCCAGAGATTGATCGTGTGCACTACAACATCCCGCACGTCCACTCCCGCGCGGTGATCAGCGCGTTCCATCAAAACGTCGGAATCGCAGGATGAGGGAGGAAATGGCGATGTGCAAAGTCAAAGACGCCGATGAGCTCTCACGCTCGCCGACAAGTGTGCACTGTGGCTTGAGGAAGGAAGGAGACTCTGTGAGAGAATGGGAGCGGAATCGGCGGTGAGGAGACCGCCCGGCAAGGAAGAACCGGCGGAACAACGAAGGAAGAAGAACAAAGAGGTACTAGTTGTCGAGCAGTCCGGTGAATCGGAGGTGGCGCCCGGCAAGGCTAAGGCTGGCGACTCGCAAGGAAGGTTGCCGCTGACGCCAACCGCTAAGCTGTGGCTGACGCCCGACAAGCGGGACAACTCCAACAAGCGATCTTGCAAGATTCACCGCATCAAGGGCCACGACCTCCGAGCTGCAAGAAAGTCGAGCAGCTTGCTGAACTGCAGAAGGCGTAGTACGAGCGCGAGACAAGGAGAAGGCCCAGGAAGGTGCAGGTGCAGCTAGCAAGAAGAGACCGGCCGGGAGGGCGCCAGCGGGCAAGGCCAAGCAGCTGACAGGAGACAGACCTCCCGCCCGGCATGACAAGGATTTAAGACGATGATGATGACGATGAAGATATGGAAGATGATGAAGCTGATGAGCAGGAGTTTCAGAAGGCAATAGAGGTCCTCTGCGTTGGTGGTGGTGCTTCTCGCATACCTCGCACCGCCAACTCAAACAGTGGATCACGAGAAGTTAATCTGGCCAGTAATCCATCCGTGGAGTCATGCGAGACCTCACGAAGTGGTCCAAGACGCCCATTGTCTTTGACATTGAGGACCACCACGATCGCATAATCTGCGGTCGGGTGCTTGCCGATGTTGGTCTCACCAACCATCCGCAACCTCAAGGTCACAAAGATGTTGGTTGATCAAGGGGCCTGAACCTGATCTCCTCTCGCAGTGCTCCGTGGCTTCAAATCCCCGACACCGAGCCTCGCAGAGACCGGTACTTTCCAAGGAATCAACCCGGGAAGGAGCAAGCCCAAAGGGAAGATCACGCTGCGGTAACATTTGGCAGCGAGCTCAACTTCAGAACTGAGAGGGTCATGTTTGACGTTGCCGATTTCCCATTGCCCTACAATGGCATACTTGGCCGTCCAGCGCTCGCCAAGTTCATGGCGGCCTCTCATTACGCCTAGAACTTACTCAAGATGCCCAGCCCGATAAGCGTCATTTCTGTCCATGGCGACAAGAAGGATGCGCTTATCTGCGCCGACAAGATTTATCGGGATGCAGCAGCTGCCACAGATAGCAAATCACTTGCGCTGAAGCTCCAGGGGAAGAAGACCACCAAGTCCGGCAAGAGCTCGATGCCCACTCCGGCAAGCGCACCTCTTCTGGAGTGCTTTGCGCCATCGTCGAGACGCACCATCGAGCTCCACCAAAGCAAGTGCAAGAAGAAGATGGCAGCTCTACCAAGACCAAGAGGGTGCCCGCCAAGGAGGACGGGTGGTGGTACCTTCACCATCAGTGCCACGCTTGACCCTAAATAGGAAGGCGAGCTCGTTGCTTTCCTCAAGGGTGAATGTCGATGTGTTTGCATGGCAACCATCCGACATCCCCGTGTTCCCAGAAAGTAATTGAGCACCACCTAGCTATCTGTCCTCATGTGACCCGTCAAGCAAAAGTTAGGAAACAGGCGGTGAGCGCCAAGAATTCATAGCGAGAAGAAATCAAGAAGTTGGAAGCAGCAGGCCTTGTCGGAGGAGTCCTCCATCCCACGTGGTTGGCCAATCCGGTAGTTGGTTATGCACGAAGGCAAATGGGAAATGGAGACTTTGTATTGACTTACGAGATGTTAATAAAGCTTGTCCCAAAGACCCATTTCCCTTGCCGCCATCGACCAGATTGTTGACTCCACGGCTGGATGTGATCTGCTTTCATTTCTTGATGCATATTCGTGGATATCATCAGATCTTCATGGCAGAAGAGGATGAAGAGAAAACCGCAATCATTACACCATGTGGCACATACTGCTTCATACGGATGCCTTTCGGTTTGAAGAATGCTGGTTCAACCTTCGCAAGAATAGTACATGATTCCTTTGAGCCACAGATACACAGAAATGTAGAAGCCTACATGGATGATATAGTGGTCAAGAGCAAGGACAAAGCAACTCTGGTTCAGGATCTGGATGAGACTTTGCAAATCTGCAAGAAGATCAACCTCAAGCTCAACCCCGAGAAGTGTGTGTTTGGAGTCCCTTCCAGCAAGCTTCTCGGATTCTTTCTAATGTCTCGGTGAGGAATCGAAGCCAATCCCGACAAGATCAAGGCCATTGAGCAGATTGAAGCACCAAAGCGCATCAAGGATGTAAGAAGGCTTGCCGGTTGTGTAGCTGCTCTCAAAGAGGTTTATCTCTAAGTTCTGCTGAGCGCCGCCTGCCATTTTCAAGATTTTGAAAAAGGCGGGTCCAATGAAATGGACTCCAGGCGGAGGCTGCGTTGCAGAGACTTGAAGAGGTACCTTTCCTCCACCCCAATACTTGTCGCACCTAGGCCACAAGAGAAGTTGCTTTGCTGTATATAGCGGCAACCAATCAAGTGGTTAGTGCTTTGCGTTAGTAGCGGAGAGGGAGGCGATGATGAGCCGGCAACCGAGGCAGGTGCATCCAGCGACAAGCAGGGGCTTCGCCATCAAGCTCTGGTCCCGATAAGGACGGATCTGCGGTAATCAGTGCGAGAAGATCTGAGAAAAGGATGGTGCGGCGCCTGGTCTACTTTGTCGATTCCCTTTGCAGGGGGCTAGGTCAAGGTACTACGGTGTGCAGAAGTTGCTTTTTCCGGCCTCCTCATGGCCTCGAGAAAGTCGCGCCATTACTTCCAAGCACATGAGATAACGGTTGTCCCTCGCTTTCCATTGAAGAGGATATTGCAAAATCCGAAGCGGCTGTGCAGGATTGTCGAGTGGGCATTGAACCGTCAAGCTTTGGCCTCAAGTTTGAAAAGCACTTCAACTATCCAAAAGCAGAGTAATCGCAGATTTTATAGCGAGTGGACGCCAACGCAAGATGAAGAAATTCCAGAGACGAGCATCCCGTCAAGGAGGCAAATAAAGAGTGGCTGATGTACTTTGATGGTGCCTTCTTCTGCAAAGGCGCCCGGTGCTGGCGTCTTGCTTATCGCACCCAGGGAGCACCTCAAGTACATAGTCCAGATGCACTTTCCCAAGGAACAAGCAACAAACAATACTGCAGAGTATGAAGGTTTGCTTGTCGGTCTCAGGATCGTGGTGGACCTTGGGATCAAGAAGCTCATTGTCAGGGGTGACTCGCAACTTATCGTCCGCCAAGTAAATAAAGATTATCAGAGTCCATTGATGGAAGCCTACGTCGATGAAGTGAGAAAGCTAGAAGAACACTTTGAAGGCCTGCAAATGGAACATGTTCCAAGAGCTCGTAATGATATTGCTGATGGCCTGTCAAAGTGCGCCAGACTCAAGTTACTCAATGGAACCAGGGATTTTTGTGCTCAAGCTGACTCAACCAACCATAACACCAACAACTGGGCAGAACAAGAAGAGGAAGTTGGTTTCCGGTGACTACTTTCCGGCAGAGCTCCCTGAAGCCGCCGCCAAAAAGGTCCCTAAAATCAACGCATAAATATCGGCGAGGCGATACGCTCCTCACAAGCCTCGAGGTTTGTTTACGTTGAAGCGAGGCGCTCCCGACAAGTTTTGCTCGGCAAGCTTGCCGGGGATCATCAAGCTCCTACCAACCACCGGGTCCTTGCCATAGAAGTCGATGTTCCCGCAGCCGCAGATGAGCCTTTAGTCCTTGTTGTCGAGCCACAAGCTCCAAAGACATGGGCGCAAAGTGTATCGTCCATTTCCTTCAGACGGTGAGAACTTCCCAAGAGCAAGAAGAAAGCGGAAAAAAGTAGCCCGGCGGTCAAGTATGTACCCGTTTGTTGACAACATCACATGCATGTAAGAAGACTCAACGGTGTGAAATTGAAGTGTATCTCGCGGGAAGATGGATGTAAGCTGTTGGCGAGAGATACACAGAGGCATATGTGGTCACCACATTGGCGCAAGAGCACTTGCGGCAAAAGCTTTCGGCAAGGTTTCTTACGGCCGAAGCCCTCCAGGATGCTGGCGCACAAGTAACCAAGTGTGAAGCGTGCGGTTCCATTCCAACAGATACATCAGCCAGCTCAAGCTCTCCAGGCGATCCCTTTATCCTGGCCCTTTTCGGTCTGGGGGCTCGACATTCTCGGCCCCTTCCCCCGAGCTGTCGGGGGCTTTGAATACTTGTACGTCATAATCGACAAGTTCACAAAGTGGCCGGAAGTGGAAGCGATGAGGAAGGTGATGCAACAAATCGGCAGTCAAGTTCTTCAGTCAATTGTTTGCCGTTTTGGGATTCCTAACAGGATCATCACCGACAACGGCACAGTTCACGAGCCACACCTTCATGCAAGACGCCCAAGATCTTGGCGCCAAGATCTGCTTTGCTTCGTTGCTCATCCGAGAAGCAACGGTCAAGCGAGAGAGCAAATGCTGAAGTCTGCGGGGACTCAAGACCGAGAACTTTCGACAGCTGCCCAAGTGCGGAAGGAACTGGATCGAGGAGCTGCCGGTGGTTCTTTGGTCGATCAAGACGACGCCAAATCGAGCCACCGCCGTACACCTTTCGCTCTAGTCTATGGAGCGAGGCAGTTCTCCCCACGGAACTTCAGATACGGGTCACCTCGAGTGCTCGCTATGATGAGCTTGAGCAAGAGCAAATGCGACAAGATGACGCGCTGCTCCTCGAGGAGGATCGTCTTCAGCTGTTGTACGAGCTGCTCGTTATCGCCAAGCTTTGCGCCGCTACCATAGCCGCATAAAGTTAATGCCGTAAAGCTTCGGGAAGGCGACCTTATTCTTCGGCGCGTTGAATCCTCCAAGAATTCCAACAAGTTGACGCCAAGTGGGAAGGACCTTATCGGGTGAAACGAGTCACTAGGCCCGCTGTCATCCGGGCTTTGAGACCAAGAAGATGGCGTTCGGTGAGCAACTCCTGGAATATAGAGCATCTTCAGAAAGTTTTACCCATAAAGCGCGGTTCTTGGAACCCATTCCGGCAACCACCCTTTTTGTACAAGTCTTCTTCATTGCATGTAATCCTTTGTACAAAGCTTCAAGCGCTGAGACCCGTGCATCAGTAAAGCCTATGTGTTGCGCACAACTTGTCAATACATGCTCTCATAACCTTTTATGCATGTGTTATCTAACATTTTGTGCAGCATCCACACCCGGTAAGCGATAACTAACCACTACGCTCCATAAATTTATTTTCTCTTCTTTCTTCTCAAAGGAGAGCAAGGTTCATCCACCCACAAGTTAACCGGGGAAGGAAGAAGATAAGGGTGTGGGCCACTAAGGGTTATTAAGCTCGAGGAAGTATCACCTTGCGGAAGCAAACAATGAGAAAAGCTAAGTTGCTAAGTTTAAACAATCAGTTTTAAACTTTCAAGTTATCTTCCTCGAACGATAGTACTTTGTATGGAAAACCGATGTGGCGGAGGAACCAACTTCATGTTAGCTTGCGCCCTTATGTTGTTTCGAGTCCGCTTCAACAACTTAAGCGTGCTGCAACTAGTTACGACAAGGTTGCTTGTCGGAGGCAACATCGCCCAGGCTACGACATTCCGCACTCAAAGACTTTTCATGCAAGAAAGGTGTGTTTGTAAACAGCCGACAAGTCCCCTAAAAGCGTGGGGCATAAACATACAAAGGGAAGAAATCGAGTAAAGGAAATAACATTGCATTCGATTACCTAAGATAGTGTATATTACAAAATAATTTGTCGCGGATCTAATGAGTTGTTCTAAACACGGTCTGCAGCGACAAAGGAAAGATAAAACTTGGCGGCCTAGTCCACGCGGTCGCCATCAACCCTCTTCACTTTGCTCACCCTGTCCACGATGGGTGCGACAAGGGCTTTGAGCGCTTCAACGTCAGCACTTGGCGGCAGGGACTTGAGGACGTTGGTGAAGTTGACGCCTGGATTGCGGAAGGCCACCTTCATCAGCACCTTCTGGAGGGCACCGGCACAGACTTGGCGCGACTCCTCAACTAGCTGCTTTGGGATTTCCTCTCGGAGCCGCTGGAGACCCGTCAACACGCCCTTGAAGAATAGGCTGAGCTTGACGCTGGGTTGGAGATTCTCATCGGTGGAGTACCCAAGATCCACCATCCCTAGCTCCATCAGCTCATTATGGATGCCGGCGGCGGTGTCCACAAGACATTCTGTCAGTGCATTATGCTGTCTCTAAGATTATTCTGGGCGGTCACAGCATTCGACAGCAGCTCCTCGTTGGCTTTGATCTTCTCCAACAGGCCCGCTTCTCGATCCTTGGCGCCGTTCAGCGTCTCCGTCAGGGTGGTCAGTTTCAGCTCCAGATCCGCCTTGGAGTCCTTGGCGGCGTCGATCTCCTTGATCTTCTCAGCGAGACGACCCTGCAACTCACCAAGAGTGTAGGCGTCCTTCTCGCGCTCATGCTTTAGCGCGGTGACCTCTTCGCCGCTCTTTTGGAGGGTGGCCTCCAGCTGGGTCACCCTCGTCTCTAGTTCCTTCTTGGCGGCCTCGGCGGCTGCGGCAGCGTCCTTTGCCTCCTGGAGTGCCCCGCCAATTGATTGCTCGCGCACGGCAAGGTCTTCCTCGTAGCTATCGAGGTTGATCTTCCGCTGCGCCAGCTCACCTTCTTGCGCGGAGAGCTTCTCGCCGGCAAGCCTCTGCTGCTCCTCGACCTCGGCCTTCTCCAAGATGAAAGCCGTACGCTCCTCAGCAAGCTGCTCACGCGCTTCCGCTATGTCCCGGAGAGTTTCCTTGTTGGCGCGCCGGAGCTCTTCTGCGCGTTTCTCCATGTCAGCTCCCGCCCTCGCGACAAGCGCCTCCCTGGACTCCAACTTGGCTTGGCGGGCGTGGTAGAGCGGACAAGAGCTCTTGAAGCTGCTCCTCCTCGGAGCTTCGCCGCTGCTGCTGCTTGGAGCGTCAACCAGCGATAGCCCGGCGGAGGCGAGCAGTTCCGCGTCGAAGGTCTCCCCTTCGGCAGGTGCCCTGGAGCTTGATGCCCACGGAAGCTTGATGAAGACACCTTCACCGGCCTTCAGATAGGCGCCGGGCTGGGGCTCTTCAGAGTCTGGTGCGGCATCAGCGGCGGGGGGATCGGCGGTCGGTGCAGCGCCTGGCGCTCCTGCGGCCTCAGGGCCGTCAGTACAATCACGGGACCCCTCCTCAGCCTCTGCGCCGGCAGCCTTGGCGGCCTCCTCGCCGGCAGACCCGTCGGCGCCGGCCTCCTCCTCCATATTGGCGGCCTCGTCATTGTTGCCTGCGAGCATCCTCCTGCCAAAGCAACCTCGGGCCTCCATCGGCCCCTCCGGCAGATGGATCTGATGATCAGAAAAAGAAAAGAACAAGTCAAAAAAATGTTCAAAAAGAAGAACAAAAGAAAACAAGACCCAAAGGAAATTTTCAAGTAAGAAGATTACCTGCAATGGGATCTGTAGCCGCGGTCTCCACCACGGGAGGGTCGTCGGCGCTGCCCCTTGTCAGAGAAGCACCCCTTGCCGGATAGGCCTCCCTTGCCGGAGAGCGCTCCCTTGGCGGAGAGTTCTCCCTCGGCGGCGTAGTTGAAGCATGCAGAACTTCAGGAGTGACCTCCGGTGCCTCTTGATGAGGCTGCTCTGCTCCTACACAATTCAACAAGTCAGATATCAGTAAAGAAGGACCACCCATGCACACCGAACCGTAAGAGATAATCCAAACACTTACGCTGGGGGCTGTGCTGGGGGCTACTATGTTGAAGAGTTGCCGGATCCGGCAAGGGAGTCTCGGATGTGCCCCTCGTCATTAGCCTGCAGAATCGTCTTCGGCGACAATCACCGAGTCTTGGCCCTTTTCGACGCCCTCACGAGCCAGCGTCACGAAGAAGGAAAGAGCTCGAGAATGAAGCAAGTCGAGATACAAAGACGAAGTCAGTAAATTGAAGAATTACAAGTAGCGGCGACAAGAACTTACTCTTCCTCTTCTTCCTCGGTGAGAGCGGAGAAGTCAAATTCGCTCCAGAGCGATTTAGCTGGAGGAGTAGGCTCCCTCGAGCGCTTAGGCGGGGACCGTGGCTCGAAGGCCCTTCGCGCTCTTTGTGGCGGCGAGATGCGCTCAGCTGCAATGCTTGATGCTTGCGCGGTGGAGCGCGTCGGGCGGCTGTTGAGCGTCTGCCCGCCGCCCGCCAGCTTCTCCCGTCTTATGAGGCGTCTCCTTGGCGGGCTGCAGGCTCATCCTGCAGTAAGCTTCTTGACGCGGAGGAGGTGCCCCGGCAGTTTCTTCCGGATCGGGCGTCGGGCTCGCCTGCCTCCTCCTCCTCACCGGCAAGCTCTTCTCGATCCGGCAAGGCTTGCCGCCTCAATGTTCCGCCTCCTCGGCCAGTAAGCCCAAACACGCGCCGGCGGCGGCAGCCACCGCCTCCTCCAACCTCGTGGCGTCGCGCCATCTCATCCTCGGTGGTGTCACGGGTGAGCCGCTTCGCTTTCGTCGGCGCGGATCGGCACTTCCGCCAGGTTGTCGAAGAAGCTGCTGCACGGCGTCGTCGGCGGGCTCTGCCAAGTTGGAGCGATTCCATGGGAATCGCTGGCAACATCATCGCCGGATGCTTGTCAGCGACGAGTTGTTGCCCAAGGGCACAACTCCTCTCGGCAACATGAACCACTCGGGGTGATGCGCATCGAGCTTGAACAGCTCCCGCAACATGCCGCCCAGCTCCAAGACAAGAAAATTCCAGTTCAAACCCGGGCGCAGCCTCATGATGTCCGCTGCGTTTTGGAATTCCCAAGCTGGCCTTCCCCTCTCCTGCAAGGGCGCAATACGGCAGCGAAGGAAGTCCGCGCCAACTGCTCCTATGGTAAGTCCTGCTTGTTTGAGGCTAAGATCCTAGTCACGGCAATCTTCAACTTGTCGTCCTCCCGCCAAGTTGCTCCAATCATTGCCGCGCGCACTATGGGGTTTAGCGCGGGGCCGGTGAAAGGTTGTGGCTCCTCCTCTAAGATCCAACACCAGTCGACTCTCCACTCCTCCCACTTGTTGCGCGACTCTCCGTCAAGATATGCTTCCTTCTTGCCGATCCCGAAACCCATGCAATCCCTCAAATAAGCGGCTCTCCTCTCTCTACGCGGGGCATGAAGTAATGGCGGAAGAGTGCTACATTTGGGTGGACCCCGACAAAGTTCTCGCAGAGGTGTGCGAAAACGGCCATGGTGAGGACGGCGTTGGGGGTGAAATCAAGGAGGCGGAGGCCATATGTGTTCATGACATCGCAAAAGAATTCGGAAAAAGGCGGGCAGAGCCCTTGATGGAAGAAAAGCGCCTGAAAGGGTACCGATGAAAACTTTCTCGGATGTGGCGTGGAGATGACCCTCGTGGCGGGTGTGCCCGATGTCTCCGTCGACGAAAGGTAGTACAGCTCCGCAGCTCCTTCCCATCAGCGGGGGATCGAAGAGGCCCGTTCCTTCCTTGGCGCCCATGAGCAGCTGCGCCGGCAGATTTCACCCCTTTGCCCTTGTCGGCTTTCGGAGCCATGGCGGAGGTGGCGGAGGAGGTCGACGACGTTGATGGTGCCGGTGGCAATGGGGAAGGGGCGGAGCGTCGCTCTCTGTGGGCTCAAGTAGAAGGGGTGCGGCGGTGGTTTCGATGTGACAAAGAATGGGCAAGTGGGTGTCCCGCCTGTTCCCCACCTTATAAGGGGGAGAGGGGACGGGCGTTCCGGTTTTCCCATTAAAGAAAGCCCCCACGATCTCTCCCACGACGCCACGTCCAGTTCGTGCCGTTCATGGGGGACGTGGTGGGTCCAAAGCGAGTAATCAAGGCTGATCCAGTCACAAGGTGCCGTGCTGCTTATTTTGGGCCCCGCCCAATGAGCTTGGCGCCTGTGTGTGGCCCAGGCCGGGGCTCTGTCGGTGTACTAGAGTAGGGGTACCCTAGTATCCCGAACTCATGCACGGACAATCATGGCACCAGCGGCGAGGCTGGCCCGGTGACCGCCAAGATCCTCGGCTGCTCCTTTGGAGCCACTCAAGAACAAAGTAATCAAGGCCCCGTGCAAGAGGAGCTTGCCGGGAAGGCCACTAAGGAAAAAGACCCGGCAAGAGGAGCTTGCCGGGGAAGGCTTGGTGAGCGACAAGCTCCCGAAGGCCGACAAGAACCTTGCCGTGGCAAAGCGCCGCCCGTGACAAGTGACCTCTCTTCATCTCCGCTCCGGCTCATCCGCCAACGTGTCGCCATGGGGTTTTCCCGGACACGCGGCGTGTCGATGGGAATTTGTGCAGGCCAACCGGGGGAAGCGGCGATAGCGGCGTGACAAGCTACCATCGTGGCAAGCAGGCGCACTTGACGGTCCCTCACAGACTGTTGTTCAAAACGATGTGGACGGACATTTATGGCTTTTGTCCCTTGCATTGAAAGTCGAGTTAGTACAGATCACCGTACCTTTGACATAAAGCGGTGTACCAACCAATGTTTTACTATTTTACCCTAATCTGCTCGCCACATGTGGTGACCCCTTGTACCTATAAAGGAGGCCCAAGTGCAACGTAGAAAGGGTCTGACTCGGTTTAGTTCACGGGACTCATTCAATACACACACACACTCGAGCTAGGTTTTGTACCCCTCATTGCTCCCCTAGCAAGAACTCAAATAATCGGACAAGCAGTGATGCAGTGTTATCTCTCCGGAGAGCTCGAAGCTGGGTAAATCTGCTCGTGTGCATCGCTTCGATCCGCTCTTTGTGCAACCTCCGCCCCCCTCCGAACCACAAGGGACCCGGTCCCATAGGTGTTCGTGGGCCACGATCATCTTCCCCGACAGAAGGTGCCCTTCAAGAACTCAAAACCACCGTGCGCTGGCCCCATGGTGGGTGCCAACTGTCATGGAATTGTCACGGCACATGCCCTAACATGAGGATTTAGGTGTGCAGCCATCGCAACATAGTTAGCTTGCAGGGGTTAAACGGGACAAGGGACACAAAGAGTTTATACTGGTTCATCCCCTCGCGGTGGAGGTAAAGGCCTACTCCAGTTTAGCGTTGTATTGCTTGGGCTTTCGATTACCAGGGAGCGAATACGCTTGACCTAGTTCTCGATCTCTTCTTTCTTGCCCGAAACCGCCACTTGGTCACCCTTTATATACACAGCTGATGCCCAAGCTTCTGAGTTCCGGCCGGCTCATACACAACGTGTCCGGCTCGGTGACAGAATCTAAACTTTCCTTAACATACAAGTTAACATATGGCGGTTTACGCCCATGGGCCTCAAGTCGCCTTTGGGTCTTGGGCCTTTAGTAAGCTTGCTTCGTGAACTTCCATCTTCATCTTCTTCATGGGCCTTCTCATTATGAACCGCCAGTGGTATGACTCGGCCCCTCCTGGGCGAGTCATACCCAATAGTTATATCCCCAACACTGGGGTTTAAGATTCTGTCACTCTCACAACCCACCATCTAATAACTACTCCACAATACATTCCCTTAGGCCCAAATATGGTGAAGTGTCATGTAGTCAACGTTCACATGACACCACGAAGAGAATGGCAACATACATATCATCAAAGTATCGAACACATATCAAGTTCACATGATTACTTGCAACATGATTTCTCCCGTGACCTCAAGAATGAAAGTAACGACTCACAAATGATAAACATGCTCAAGATCAGAGGGGTATTAAATAGCATAATGGATCTGAACATATAATCTTCCACCAAATAAACCATATAGCAATCAACTACAAGATGTAATCAACACTACTAGTCACCTACAAGCACCAATCTATAGTTTTGATACAAAGATTGAACACAAGAGATAAACTAGTGTTTGAGAGGAGTTGGTGATGTGAAGATGTTCACGATGATAGGCCTCCCCAAGATGGGAGAGTTGTTGGTGATGATTATGATGATGATTTCCCCCTCCGGGAGGGAAGTTCCCCCGGCGGAATCGCTCCGCCGAACGGCAAAAGTGCTCCTTGATACGTCTCCAATGTATCTATAATTTTTTATTGTTCCATGCTATTATATTACCCGTTTTGGATGTTTATGGGCTTTACTATACAATTTTATATCTTTTTTGGGACTAACCTACTAACCGGAGGCCCAGTCCGAATTGCGGTTTTTTTTTGCCTATTTCATGTTTCGAAGAAAAGGAATATCAAATGGAGTCCAAACGGAATGAAACCTTTGGGAGAGAACTTTTTGGAACAAACACAATCCAGGAGACTTGGAGTGGACGTCAAGAAGCAGCCAAGGCGGCCACGAGGGTCCAGGGCGCACCCCCCACCCTCGTGGCTCCCCTGACCGACTTCCTTCACCTATATATATTCACATACCCCGAAAACATCCAGGAGCACCACGAAACCCTATTTCCACCGCCGCAACCTTCTGTACTCGTGAGATCCCATCTTGGAGCCTTTTCTAGCACTCTGCCGGAGGGGGAATCAATCACGGAGGGCTTCTACATCAACACCACAGCCTCTCTGATGAGTTGTGAGTAGTTTACCACAGACCTTCGGGTCCATAGTTATTAGCTAGATGGCTTCTTCTCTCTCTTTGATTCTCAATACAATGTTCTCGTCGATCTTCTTGGAGATCTATTCGATGTAACTCTTTTTGCGGTGTGTTTGTCGAGATCCGATGAATTGTGGGTTTATGATCAAGTTTATCTATGAGAAATATTTGAATCTTCTCTCAATTCTTTTATGTATGATTGGTTATCTTTGCAAGTCTCTTTGAATTATCAGTTTGGTTTGGCCTACTAGATTGATCCTTGTTGCAATGGGAGTGCTTAGCTTTGGGTTCAATCTTGTGGTGTCCTTTCTCAGTGGCAGCAGGGGCAGCAAGGCACGTATTGTATTGTTGCCATCGAGGATAAAAAGATGGGGTTTATATCATATTGCTTGAGTTTACCCTTCTACATCATGTCATCTTGCTTAATGTGTTACTCCGTTCTTATGAACTTAATACTCTAGATGCATGTTGGATAGCGGTCGATGTGTGGAGTAATAATAGTAGATGCAGGTAGGAGTCGGTCTACTTGTCATGGACGTGATGCCTATATACATGATCATGCCTAGATATTCTCATAACTATGCACTTTTCTATCAATTGCTCGACAGTAATTTGTTCACCCACCGTAATACTTATGCTATCCTGAGAGAAGCCACTAGTGAAACCTATGGCCCCCGGGTCTATCTTCTATCATATAAGTTTCCAATCTACTTTATTTTGCAATCTTTACTTTCCAATCTATATCACAAAAATACCAAAAATATTTATCTTATCTTATTATCTCTATCAGATCTCACTTCCATGAAGTGGCCGTGAAGGGATTGACAACCCCTTTATCGCGTTGGTTGCGAGGTTCTTGTTTGTTTGTGTACGTCTGAGGGACTTGCGTGTAGCCTCCTACTTGGATTGATACCTTGGTTCTCAAAAACTGAGGGAAATACTTATGCTACTTTGCTGAATCACCCTTTCTCTTCAAGGGAAAATCCAATGCATGCTCAAGAGGTAGCAAGAAGGATTGTTGGCGCCGTTGCCGGGGAGGTCTTCGCTCAAGTCAAGACATACCAAGTACCCATCACAAACTCATCTCCCTCACATTACATTATTTGCCATTTGCCTCTTGTTCTCCTCTCCCCCACTTCACCCTTGCCGTTTTATTCACCCTCTCTTTTCCGTTTGCCACTACTTCGCTTGCCTCTTGTGTGCTTGTGTGTTGGATTGCTTGTCACAATGGCTCAACATAATACTAAATTGTGTGACTTTTCTAATACCAATAATAATGATTTCCTTAGCACTCCGATTGCTCCTCTTAATGATGCTGAATCATGTGAAATCAATGCTGCTTTGTTGAATCTTGTCATGAAAGATCAATTCTCTGGCCTTCCTATGGAAGATGCCGCTACTCATCTAAACAACTTTGTTGATTTGTGTGATATGCAAAAGAAGAAAGACATGGATAATTATATTGTTAAATTGAAGTTATTTCCATTTTCGCTTAGAGATCGTGCTAAAACTTGGTTTTCGTCTTTGCCTAAAAATAGTATTGATTCATGGAATAAGTGCAAAGATGCTTTTATCTCTAAGTATTTTCCTCCCGTTAAGATCATCTCTCTTAGAAACGATATTATGAATTTTAAGCAATTTGATCAAGAACATGTTGCAATCTTGGGAGAGGATGAAATTAATGATTCATAATTGCCCTACTCATGGATTGAATTTATGGATGATCATACGAAAAGTTTATGCCGGATTGAATTTTGCTTCTAGAAATCTTTTAGATTCGGCCACGGGAGGCACTTTTATGGAAATTACTTTAGGAGAAGCTACTAAACTCCTAGATAATATTATGGTTAATTATTCTCAATGGCACACCGAAAGACCTACTAGTACAAAAGTTCATGCGATAGAAGAGATTATTGTTTTGAGTGGAAAGATGGATGAACTTATGAAATTGTTTGCTAATAAGAGTGCTCCTATTGATCCTAATGATATGCCTTTGTCTACTTTGATTGAGAATAATAATGAATCTATGGATGTGAATTTTGTTGGTAGGAATAATTTTGGTAACAACACATATAGAGGAAACTTTAATCCTAGGTCGTTTCCTAGTAATTCCTCTAATAATTATGGTAATTCCTACAACAACTCTTATGGAAATTTTAATAAGATACTCTCTGATTTTGAGATTAGTGTTAAAGAATTTATGATCTCTCAAAAGAATTTCAATGCTTTGCTTGAAGAAAAATTTCCTAAGATTGATGAATTGGCTAGGAACGTGGGTAGAATTTATCTTGATGTTGATTCTTTTAAACTTAGATCTATTCCACCTAAGCATGATATCAATGAGTCTCTCAAAGCCATGAGAATTTCCATTGATGAGTGCAAAGAAAGAACTGCTAGGATGTGTGCTAAGAAAGATTAATTTGTAAGAGCGTGTTCTTCTAGTTTTCATGATAATAATGATGAAGTTCTAAAAGTGATTTATGTGTCTCCTATTAAATCTTTGTTTTGAAATATGAATCTTGATAATTATGGGACTGGAGATGAGTCAACTTTAGTTAAAAGGCGTCCCAATGATTCGGAGTTTTTAGATCTTGATGCTAAATTTGGTAAAAGTGGGATTGGGGAGGTCAAAACTTTACATAGAAATGAACCCACTATTTTGGATTTCAAGGAAATTAATTATGATAATTGTTCTTTAATAGATTGTATTTCCTTGTTGCAATCCGTGTTAAATTCTCATCACGCCTATAGTCAAAATAAAGCTTTTACCAAACATATCGTTGATGCTTTAATGCAATCTTATGAAGAAAAACTTGAATTAGAAGTTTCTATCCCTATAAAACTTTATGATGAGTGGAACCTAGTATTAAAATTAAAATTAAAGATCATGAATGCTATGCTTTGTGTGATTTGGGTGCTAGTGTTTCCACGATTCCAAAAACTTTGTGTGATGTGTTAGGTTTCTGTGATTTTGATGATTGCTCTTTAAACTTGCACCTTGCGGATTCCACTATTAAGAAACCTATGGGAAGGATTAATGATGTTCTTATCATTGCAAATAGGAATTATGTGCACGTAGTTTTATTGTTCTTGATATAGATTGCAATCTTTCATGTCCTATTATTCTTGGTAGACCTTTCCTTAGAACGATTGGTGCAATTATTGATATGAAGGAAGGAAATATTAGATTCCAATTAACATTAAGGAAAGGCATGGAACACTTTCCTAGAAACAAAATTAAATTACCTTATGAATATATTATGAGAGCCACTTATGAATTAAATACCAAAGATGGCAATACTTAGATCTATTCTCGCTTTTATGCCTAGCTAGGGGCGTTAAATGATAGCGCTTGTTGGAAGGCAACCCAATTTTATTTTTGTTCCTTACTTTTTGATTCTTTTTAGTGTTAAATTATTCATATATCCTCTGTTTAGATGTTATTTTATGTCTTAATTAGTGTTTTTTCCAAGTAGAACCTTTGGGAAGACTTGGGTGAAGTCTTTATGATCTTGCTGTAAAAAACAGAAACTTTAGCGCTCACGAGATTAGCTGCCATTTTTTACTGGATAGTTATTTCAGGTTTATTCCTTTTTAAGATGATTAATAGATAAATTCCTCACGTCCACCAATTTATTTTAGAATTTGTGGATTTCCATAAGTATTCGAAAGTTACAGATTGCTACACACTGTTCTGTTTTTGACAGATTCTGTTTTTCGTGTGTTGTTTGCTTATTTTGATGAATCTATGGCTAGTATCGGGGGGTATGAACCATAGATAAGTTGGAATACAGTAGGTTTAACACCAATATAAATAAAGAACGAGTTCATTACAGTACCTTAAGTGGTGGTTTTTCTTTCTTGCACTATCGGAGCTCATGAGATTTTCTATTAAGTTTTGTGTTGTGAAGTTTTCAAGTTTTGGGTAAAGATTTGATGGACTATGGAATAAGGAGTGGCAAGAGACTAAGCTTGGATATGACCATGGCACCCCAAGATAATTCAAGGATAACTAAAATCCTAAGCTTGCGGATGCCCCGGAAGGCATCCCCTCTTTCGTCTTCGTCTATCGGTAACTTTACTTGGAGCTATATTTTTATTCACCACGTCATATGTATTTTGCTTGGAGAGTCTTGTATTATATGAGTCTTTGCTTTTTAGTTTAACACAATCATCCTTGCTGTACACACCTTTTGGGTATGTGCTTCACTTATATCTTTTGAGCTAGACAATTTTGCTCTAGTACTTCACTTATATCTTTTTAGACCACGGCGGTGGTTTTATTTTGTAGAAATTATTGATCTCTCATGCTTCACTTATATTATTTTGAGAGTCTTTTAGAACAGCATGGTATTTTCTTTGGTTATAAAATTTGTCCCAATATGATGGGAATCCAATTTGGGTATAATAAAAACTATCATATAGAGTGCATTGAATGCTATGATCAATTTGATGCTTGATGATTGTTTTGAGATATGAGGATGGTAATATTAGAGTCATGCTAGTTGGGTAGTTGTGAATTTGAGGAATACTTGTGTTAAAAGTTTGTGATTCCTTAGCATGCATTATGGTGAACCGTTATGTGATGAAGTTGGAGCATGATTTATTTATTGATTGTCTTCCTTATGTGTGGAGGTCGGGATCGCGCGATGGTTAACTCCTACCGACCCTTCCCCTAGGAGCATGTGTGTAGTACTTTGTTTTGATAACTTGTAGATTTTTACAATAAGTATATGAGTTCTTTATGACTAATGTTGAGTCCATGGATTATACGCACTCTCACCCTTCCACCATTGCTAGCCTCTCTTGTGCCGCGCAACTTTCGCCGGTACCATACACCCACCATATACCTTCCTCAAAACAGCCACCATACCTACCTATTATGGCATTTACATAGCCATTCCGAGATATATTGCCATGCAACTTTCCACTGTTCTGTTTATTATGACACGCTCCATCATTGTCATATTGCTTTTGCATAATCATGTAGTTGACATCGTATTTGTGGCAAAGCCACCTTATAATTCTTTCATACAGGTCACCTGGTAGATGGAGTTGGTCTCACTAGTTGAGGACTCGTAGCCTGAGTAGACAACCATCTTGCCACCAGATTCAGATCCTCCTTCCAGCTCCGCTCTGTGAACGAAACCAACAAATACATGCTTCAGGGCGACTTGAACCTTGGCGGGTCGCACGCGTCGAGCCGTTTTGACGATGTCGGTGCAGTTGTCGGGTTCAACTTCCGACTCACCAATCTTGCCAATGAAGACATGGATTCCGCCAAAGGGGACCCGGTACCCGTACTCGATTGAGCCGGCCCCACGGTCCCAGCCCTCATCATTGATGTAGAGCTTGCCGTGACAACTCTTAGTCATCCGGCCCAAAGCGTATCCCTTGAGCCATGTGAAGCTGCCCTTTAAGAACTCAAAACCACCGTGCGCTGGCCCCATGGTGGGCGCCAAGTGTCGTGGAATTGTCACGGCAGATGCCCTAACATGAGGACTTAGGTGTGGAGCCATCACAATGTAGTTAGCTTGAAGGGGTTAAACGGGACAAGGGACACAAAGAGTTTATACTGGTTCAGCCCCTCACGGTGGAGGTAAAGGCCTACTCCAAATTAGCATTGTATTACTTGGGCTTTCGATTACCAAGGAGCGAATATGCTTGACCTAGTTCTCGATCTCTTCTTTCTTGTCCTAAACCACCACCGGGTCACCCCTTTATATACAAAGGCTAATGCCCGGTGGCTTACAGAGTTCCGGCCGGCTCATACACAACGTGTCCAGCTCGGTAATAGAAGCTACACTTTCCTTAACATACAAGTTAACATATGGTGGTTTACGCCCGTGGGCCTCAAGTCGCCTTTAGGTCTTGGTCCTTCAGTAAGCTTGTTTCGTGAACCGCCATCTTCAACATCTTCATGGGCCTTCTCATTATGAACCGCCAGTGGTATGACCCGACCCCTCCTGGGCGGGTCATACCCAATAGTTATATCCCCAACACTAGGGTTTAAGCTTCTGTCAGTCTTGCAACCCACCATCTAATAACTACTCCACAATGCATTCCCTTAGGCCCAAATATGGTGAAGTGTCATGTAGTCAACGTTCACATGACATCACTAAGAGAATGGCAACATACATATCATCAAATTATCAAAACACATATCCAGTTCACATGATTACTTGCAATATGATATCTCCCGTGACCTCAAGAACGAAAGTAACTACTCACAAATGATAAACATGCTCAAGATCAGAGGGGTATTAAATAGCATAATGGATCTGAACATATAATCTTCCACCAAATAAACCATATAGCAATCAACTACAAGATGTAATTAACACTACTAGTCACCTACAAGCACCAATCTATAGTTTTGATACAAAGATTGAACACAAGAGATGAACTAGGGTTTGAGAGGAGTTGGTGCTATGAAGATGTTGATGAATATAGCCCTCCCCAAGATGGGAGAGCTGTTGGTGATGATGATGACGATGATTTCCCCCTCCGGGAGGGAAGTTCCCCAAGCGGAATCGCTCCGCCGAAGGGCAAAAGTGCTCCTTGATATGTCTCCAACGTATCTATAATTTTTTATTGTTCCATGCTATTATATTACCCATTTTGGATGTTTATGGGCTTTACTATACACTTCTATATCATTTTTGGGACTAACCTACTAACCGGAGGCCCAGCCCGAATTGTTGTTTTTTTGCCTATTCCAGTGTTTCGAAGAAAAGGAATATCAAACGGAGTCCAAACGGAATGAAACCTTCGGGAGAGATCTTTTTGGAACAAACGCAATCCAGGAGACTTGGAGTGGACGTTAAGAAGCAGCCGAGGCGGCCACAAGGGTCCAGGGCGTGCCTCCCACCCCGTGGCTCCCCTGACCGACTTCCTTCGCCTATATATATTCACGTACCCCGAAAACATCCAGGAGCACCACGAAACCCTATTTCCACCGCCGCAACCTTCTGTACCTATGAGATCCCATCTTGGAGCCTTTTCCGGTGCTTCGCCGGAGGGGGAATCGATCATGGAGGGCTTCTACATCAAGACCATAGCCTCTCTGATGAGTTGTGAGTAGTTTACCACAGACCTTCGGGTCCATAGTTATTAGCTAGATGGCTTCTTCTCTCTCTTTGAATCTCAATACAATGTTCTCCTCGATCTTCTTGGAGATCTATTCGATGTAACTCTTTTTGCGGTGTGTTTGTCAAGATCCAATGAATTGTGGGTTTATGATCAAGTTTATCTATGAGAAATATTTGAATCTCCTCTGAATTCTTTTATGTATGATTGGTTATCTTTACAAGTCTCTTCGAATTATCAGTTTGGTTTGGCCTACTAGATTGATCTTTCTTTCAATGGGAGAAGTGCTTAGCTTTGGGTTAAATCTTGCGGTGTCCTTAACCGTGACAAAGGCGCAAAGAAGGCACGTATTGTATTGTTGCCATCGAGGATAAAAAGATGGGGTTTATATCATATTGCTTGAGTTTATCCTTCTACATCATGTAATCTTGCTTAGTGTGTTACTCCGTTCTTATGAACTTAATACTCTAGATGCATGCTGGATAGCGGTCGATGTGTGGAGTAATAATAGTACATGCAGGCAGGAGTCGGTCTACTTTTCACGGGCATGATGCCCATATACAAGATCATGCCTAGATATTCTCATAACTATGCACTTTTCTGTCAATTGCTCGACAGTAATTTGTTCACCCATCGTAATACTTATGCTATCTTGAGAGAAGCCACTAGTGAAACCTATGGCCCCCGGGTCTATCTTCTATCATATAAGTTTCCAATCTACTTTATTTTGCAATCTTTACTTTCCAATCTATATCATAAAAATACCAAAAATATTTATCTTATCTTATTATCTATATCAGATCTCACTTTTGCAAGTGGCCGTGAAGGGATTGACAACCCCTTTATCGCGTCGGTTGTGAGGTTCTTGTTTGTTTGTGTAGGTACGAGGGACTTGCGTGTAGCCTCCTACTGGATTGATACCTTGGTTCTCAAAAACTGAGGGAAATACTTACGCTACTTTGCTGCATCACCCTTTCCTCTTTAAGGGAAAAACCAACGCATGCTCAAGAGGTAACACTCCTGCCCAAGTTCCGCCTCGAGGCGGCGGCGCTTCATCCCGAATGTCCTCCCCTGAAATTTTCTAGGTCAAAATGACTTATATACCAGAAGATGGGTACCAGAGGTGGGCCGAGGAGGGTAGCACACACCAGGGCGCGCCTGGGCCTCCTGGCGCGCCCATGTGGGTTGTTCCCACCTCGTGGCCCTCCCCTGGTACTTATTTGCTCCAATACTTATTAAATATTCCATAAAAATTCCTCGGTAAGTTTTATCTCATTTGGAGTTGTGCAGAATAGGTGGCTTGATGTAGCTTTTTCAGGTCAAAATTTCCAGCTGCCGGAATTCTCCCCCTTGGTGCATACCTTGCATATTATGAGGGGAAAGGCATTAGAATTACTCCAAAAAGCATCATTATACCATAAAAGAACATAAATAACAGTAGGAAAACATGATGCAAAATGGACGTATCACGGAGCGCCCCTTGAGGTTGTCACCACCTCGTGGCCCTTCTGGCCTCCTCCCGAAGCTTCTAGGGTGTCTTGTTGTCCAAGAAAAATCGCCAAAAAGTTTCGTTCCATTTGGACTTCGTTTGGTATTGATTTTCTATAAAGGCAAAAGCAAGGAAAAAAACTGGCGCTGGGCACTAGGTTAATAGGTTAGTCCCAAAAAATGATATAAAATAGAATAATAATGCATATAAGACATCCAAGATGGATAATATAATAGCATGGAATAATAAAAAATTATAGATACTTTGAAGACGTATCACACTCCACCTTCTTATTCTGGGGTCTGCAGAAATCTTGGAAATTGTCTTCTTTGATCCAACACCAGTCGGCTCGCCACTTGTTCCACTTCAAGTGCAAGTCTACATTCTGGATAGATCTCCTTGGTGCCAGACCTGGGGATCCAAGTAATACTACCAACAAGTGCATCTCCTTCGATCTATGGAATGAAGTAATGGTGGAAGAGAGCTACATTGTGGACTATTCCAACAAAAAATTCGCACATATGAGCGAAGACAGACATGCAGGTCATGGCATTTGGTGTGAAGTCTAGGACACGGAACCCATACGTGTACATGATCTCATAAAAGAAATCACGGAAAGGAGGAACAAGCCCACAGTAAAAGTATGTGGTGAAGAAGGCATATTTATCTTTGCCACCTTTGACGGAGTTGGGAAGTACTTCTGGCACAATGTGGGTTCTTATTTCTTTCCCCCACATGTATGCATACCGCTCCACCAAGTCATTGTGATTCGGCACCGACGCAAAGACGACATGGTTTCTCCGCAGTTCCACCATAGCTTCCTTCCTCGCTTCCGCCTCCGAGTTGACTGGCTTCTACGACTTATCTTGGCCCTTCTTGGGCGCCATTATGACTTTGGAGAGGGCGAATTTGGGGGCGAGCAGAGGCATGGAAGCAGCAGCGGAAGGAGATATGCTATGTTCGAGAATGAAGATGAAGAGATTTGCTATATTGGGGAAGAAGGAGGTGAATGGGCAGCGCCCCTCGCGGATTCCTTTTTTATGGGGAAGGCACGGGGGCTGGCTCTTTACCATCCTATGTGGCTGCGCTTTTTCAGGTGCACTACCCCTAGCAGTCGTTTCAGTCCGCCTCTCCCATGTCCCGCATTTAATGTGTGCCGTGAGGGTGTGGTTAAAGAGAAGATTACAACAGTTATATCCTCTGCCATGCGTGCATGTGCATTGTTTGAGCCTAGCCCAATGACGCCTTGCATGCGTGTATGGCCAAGGCCCGGGGCTCCTGTCGATGTAACAAGACATGGGTGCCTTAGTACGCTGACTTGTGCACATGCAGTTGTAGCCCTCTCGACGGCAGGGCTTGCCAGAGGTCAGCTGCAAGCAAGACACAGGATTTGATTAGTAAAACCATGAGGAATACCTACAGGCAGGTTATCGAGAAGTACTAAGACAACATTGAGGGTATGACGTTAGAAGAATGATCATATTGAATCGACCAAATACTTGTCTGTTATACTTTGTGATTATATGGTCTGAAATCATCTGTTATAAAATGGAGTGTTAGCATGTGTTTTAGTTCCTCAGACCATGAGAGTGTCGTCACTTCCTTCCAAACGGTGGGCTTTGGGTTTGCTCAAACGTCATCTGTAATAAGGTGATCATAACGACAACTTTTAGGCTCACCAAAAAGTTTGACAAGTGACTGGACAGCTTGAGAGTGGGATTTGCTCCTCCAATGATGGAGAGATATTCTTATGCCCCCTCAATGTGATGGCATCCATCATCCTCTGGCTAGACACAGGTGACTACATCATGGGGATGCCAGAACATGTCAATGAGAAAGAAGAACAAAACCGGTAACGTGAGCAACGGTATAGTGAGCATGGTGATGACTCAAGAGGATACCAATGCACACTGGGTTTTGTAAAGTATCGTGAGGAAAGGGAACATCACATGATAACCAAAGGTTCACTCGGATATTATTCATGTAATCATAGGGACCCATATGGATGTCCATGGTTTTGCTATGTGTCATTTAACGAATGGGTTTAGTTCATATCTATGATTTACCGAACCTACAGGGTCGCAAGTTTAAGGCAATCACAATCTGTTGAGTATTACTGTGATGGGAGTGATGAGAATATATTTGTGTAATTGTTTCATTAATATCCGGAATAGTTTTAAGAGGTTCCAGAAGCGTTTCGGGGTCACCGGAAGGGTTTCGGTGAATATCGGGTAATACCGGGTATTACCGATTAATATATATAGGTGGAAAATATTTTTAGGGATGTTAAATTTTATATATATATATATATATATATATATATATATATATAATGGTCTGAAAATATTTAGAAACATTTATATATTTAAATTAATATCAACAGACCTTAAAAGGCCAAGTGGTGGAAGGAGATAAGGGCCACAAAGGCCCATATGGAAGTGGCGCCCCCCTTTCCTACCGGGGGGGGGGGGCGAATCCTACTTGGGGTATACCATATGTCCGTCATGTCGCTTCAACTAGATATTGAAGTTGATCATGAAGAACTCCCGGCGCCCAGAGATATACTATATCATGCTATTATGAATTGCTTGAGATGTTTATCCCTTTGTTGTTTGCACCCTATGATTGCATAGTAGTTAGTTATTAGGGTGATCTCTCACAGTAAAAAACAAGTTAAAAAGGTTCTCTTCCCATGTTGCAACTGATAACCCACAAGTATAGGGGATCGTTTGTAGCCTTCTTCGATAAATAAGAGTGTCGAACCCAACGAGGAGCTAAAGGAAGAACAAATATTCCCTCAAGTTCTATCGACCATCGATACAACTCTACGCACACTTGACGTTTGCTTTACCTAGAACAAGTATGAAACTATTTTGCAAGAATAAAACTATGAGTACTTTGCGATAATAAAACTATGAATAAATTGCAAGGTAATAAAAGTGGATATCTTTTGTCAACAAGAAAGTCATTTGTCCCTAGGCAATCGATAACAAGTACCGGTAATCATTCTTGTATTTTTATATGAGGGAGAGGCATGAGCTAACATACTTTCTCTACTTGGATCATATGCACTTATGATTAGACCCCTAGCAAGCATTCACAACTACTAAATATCATTAAGGTCATGAAACCCAACCATAGCATTAAGTATCAAGTCCTCTTTACCCATACGCCATAACCCACTTATCCACGTTTAGGCTGTTGTCACATCGACAATAAGCAAAACATGAACATATTGCAACACCCTACAACGGGGGGCCCTCACGTTTGCGCGAGACGGAGGGCACCATAGGACAACAGCATAAATAAAATATACAATCATGCCAACCAAGATCACGATTAACCCATAGGACAAAACAGATCTACTCAAACATCATAGGATAGCCACATATCATTGGGAAATAATATACGGAGTTGAGCACCATGTTTAAGTAGAGATTACAGCGGAGTTGAGCACCAAGTTTTGGAGCCTCCTCTTGTTGATCTAGTTCTAGTTCTTGTTGGTCCTAGTTGACTAATTAGAGCTAACCCTAGCCACCTATAATCCTCATAATTAGAAGACCTGTGTGGTTCTAATCTCCTCCCTCTAATTCTCCGGCGACAATTAGCTCTGGATAGCAAAGCAATGTCGGATCGTGAAGCCGTACGCTTGCTACCAAGTAGAGAGGCCATGCTTTTGGTCTTCCGTTCGAGGGATCGTTTTAGGGCGGTTCACGGGATCGTCATTGACGTTCGAGGGACTCCAAGTATGATCTACACCGACTCATCTACTTCTGCTGCACTTCCGGAGTCGGTAACGATCGTTTATTACACCCCGTTATGCATTGATGACCCACAAGTATAGGGGATCAATCGTAGTCCTTTCGATAAGTAAGAGTGTCAAACCCAACGAGGAGCAGAAGGAAATGACAAGCGGTTTTCAGGTAGTGTGTGCAAGCACTCAATTTGTCGGTAACAAGTAGTTTGATAGCAAGATAATTTGTAACGAGCAAGTAACGGTAACGATAAATAAAGTGCAACAAGGTAGCCCAATCCTTTTGTGTCAAAGGATAGGCCAAAACGGTCTCTTATAATAGGCAAAGCGTTCTGGAGGACTAACGGGAATTTCATCTAGTCACTTCCACCATGCTGGTTTGATTTGCGTTCGCTACTTTGATAATTTGATATGTGGGTGGACTGGTGCTTGGGTGTTGTTCTTACTTGAACAAGCCACCCACTTATGATTAACCCCCTCGCAAGCATCCGCAACTGGGAGAAAAGTATTAAGGTAAAATCTAACCATAACATTAAACATATGGATCCAAATCAATCCCTTACGAAGTAGCGCATAAACTAGGGTTTAAGCCTCTGTCACTCTAGCAACTCATCATCTAATAACTTCTCCACAATGCATTCCCTTAGGCCCAAAGATGGTGAAGTGCCATGTAGTCGATGTTCACATGACACCACTAAGGGAATCTCAACATACATATCATCAAAATATCGAAGGCATATCAATTCACATGATTACTTGCAACATGATTTCTCTCGTGGCCTCAAGAACAAAGGTAACTACTCGCAAATGATATTCATGCTCAAGATCAGAGGGTTATTAAATAGCATAATGGATCTGAACATATAATCTTCCACCAAAAAACCATATAGTAATCAACTACAAGATGTAATCAACACTACTAGTCACCCACAGGTACCAATCTGAGGTTACAGTACAAAGGTTCAACACAAGAGATGAACTAGGGTTTGAGAGGAGATGGTGTTGGGGATATAACTATTGGTATGACCCGCCCAGGAGGGGCCGGGTTATACTTACAAATATTCTTGAAGCCCAAGACCAAGGATAGAGATGGCGGTTCAGTTAAGGGCCGAAAGCTCAGAGGCGACTTAAGGCTCGTAGTGATAAACCTCCATATGTGCGTGACTTGTATTGTAAGGCAAGAATAGTTAAGAGATCGAGCCGGACACTGTTTATGAGCCGGTCGGGACTCTGTAAGCCGCTGGGTGTCAACCTCTGTATATAAAGGGACGACCTGGCAGCGGTTCAGGGCAAGTAACATCAGATCGAGAGCTAGGTCAAGTGATTCGCTCCTTGTTTATCGAGACATAAGCAATCCCACTCAAAACTGGATCGTAGGCTTTTACCTTCACCGTAAGGGGCCGAACCAGTATAAACCCCGTGTCCTTTGTCTCGATTAACCCCTTTAAGCTTTCTAGTTGTGATGGCTCCACGATTAAGTCCTTTCACTAGCACATCTGACGTGACAATTCCACGACAGTTGGCCCCCACCGTGGGGCCAGCGCACGGTGGATTTGAGTTCTTGAAGGGCAGCTTCGAAGGGCTCAAGAGATATGCTATGGGCCGGATGACCAAGAGTCGTCGCGGCAAACTCTACATCAACGACGCAGGCTGGGGTGAGGGAGTCCTAGATTAGGGGGTCCTCGGACAGCCGGACTATGTACTTGTGCCGGACTGTCGTTGGACTATGAAGATACAAGATTGAAGACTTACGTCCGGGTATGCAGGTGGGACTCTCCTTTGCATGGAAGGCAAGCTTGGCAATTCGGATATGTAGATCTCCTTCTCAGAATCGACTCTGTGTAACCCTAGCCCCCTACGGTGTCTATATAAATCGGAGGGTTTAGTCCGTAGGACAAGAACAATCATAATCATAGGCTAGCGTCTAGGGTTTAGCCTCTACGATCTCGTGGTAGATCAACTCTTGTAATACTCATATCATCAAGATCAATCAAGCAGGAAGTAGGGTATTACCTCCATCGAGAGGGCCCGAACCTGGGTAAACATTGTGTCCCCCGCCTCCTGTTACCATTAGCCTTAGACGCACAATTCGGGACCCCCTACCCGAGATCCGCTGGTTTTTACACCGACATTGGTGCTTTCATTGAGAGTTCCACTGTGTCATCATGGTAAGGCTTGATGGCTCCTTCAATCATCTACAATGATGTGGTCCAGGGTAAGGTTTTCCTCCCCGGACAGATCTTCATATTCGGCGGCTTCGCACTGAGGGCCAACTCGCTTGGCCATCTGGAGCATATCGATAGCTATGCCCCTGGCCATCAGGTCAGGTTTGGAAGCCTGAACTACACCGCCGACATCTGCGGAGACTTGATCTTCGACAGATTTGAGCCCATCACAGGTGCGCCGAACAGTCACGGGGAGCATGACTTAGATCTGCCATCGGACGGTGTTCGGGAGATCACACCTGCGGTTGCCCCGGCTCTTAATCCGGAGCAGATCGTGCCGTCCGAGGACGGGTGGATGGACCCTGCCACGTAGGGTGCACACTCAGGGGCGTTAGAGCCGAACATAGACTTTGCCTCCAATGAGGTCCGTGTCATCGGACCCTCGGACTCGCCTCCGGCCATAGGCTCCGAACCGAGTGCATCCGTGCCTATCGAATCTGATTGGGCACCAATCATGGAGTTTACCTCCGTGGATATCTTTCAGCACTCGTCCTTGGGCGACGTGCTAAATTCATTGAAATCTCTCTCCCTGTCAGGAGACTCTTGGCCGAACTATGTCCGACTTGAGTGGGAAGCGGACGACGAAGAAATTCGTTCCCCACCCACCACCCACTTAATAGCCACTGTCGACGACTTAACCGACATGCTTGATTTCGACTCCGAAGACATCGACGGCATGGACGACAATGCAGGAGAAGAACAGGAACCACCGCCCACAGGGCGCTAGACAGCCACCTCATCATATGATATATATATATATATATATATATATATATATATATATATATATATATATATAGTGGACACGCCCAAGGAAAGCAATGGTGACGAGGCAACAGAGGATAATCCCCTCGAGAAGCAATCTAAGCGCCGACGGCCGCTCTAAGCCCCGCCATAGCAAAAATGGCGATACTGGCACAAAAGACAACAACACTCCGGATGGTGCCGAAAACGAAAACAATCCCGCCCAGCCAAGCTTCGAGCAAGCCGGACAGGAGGATGGGCAAATTAGCCCTGATAAATAGGCAATGGATGGAGACTCAGAGGATGATAATTACATGCCCCTCTCCGAAGATGAGGTGAGCCTCGGAGACGAAGAATTGATCGTGCCTGAGGACCCCGTCGAGCAGGAGCGCTTCAAGCGCCGGCTTATAGCCACTGCAAAAAGCCTGAAGAAAAAGCAGCAGCAGCTTCAAGCTGATCAAGATCTGCTAACTGATAGATGGACCAAGGTCCTGGCAGCCGAGGAATACGGACTCGAGCGCCCAACCAAAAGTTACCCAAAGCGCGGGTTGTTACCTCAATTCAAGGAGGAGGCCCTAGAGCCTACACTACCAGCGCAGGATGCAGCAGACCGACCACCTCGTGGCCGAGATAAAGCGGCGTATCAAACCGAACACCAGCCTGCACCCCGTCGCCAAACAAGAAAAAACACGAAGGCCCGGTGAGGGAGTCCTGGATAAGGGCGTTTCCGGACCGCCGGACTATATACTTTGGCCGGACTGTTGGACTATGAAGATACAAGATTGAAGACTTCGTCACGTGTCTGTTTGGGACTCTCATTTGCATGGAAGGCAAGCTTGGCGATCCGGATAATAGATCTCCTTCTGCGTAACCGAATCTGTGTAACCCTAGCCCCCTTCAGTGTTTATATAAACCGAAGGGTTTAGTCCGTAGGACACAACAACAATCATACCATAGGCTAGCTTCTAGGGTTTAGCCTCTACGATCTCGTGGTAGATCAACTCTTGTAATACTCATATCATCAAGATCAATCAAGCAGGAAGTAGGGTATTACGTCCATCGAGAGGGCCCCAACACAGGTAAACATTGTGTCCCCAGCCTCCTGTTACCATTAGCCTTAGGCGCACGATTCGGGACCCCCTACTCGAGATCCGCGGTTTTGACACCCGACATTGGTGCTTTCATTGAGAGTTCCTCTGTGTCGTCGCTGTATGGCTCGACGGCTTCTCCAACCTTCAACAACACCGTCCAGGGCGAGACTTTTCGCCTCGGACAGATCTTCGTGTTCGGCGGCTTCGCACTGCGGGCCAACTCGCTTGGTCATCTGGAGCAGATCGACAGCTACGCCGCTGGCCATCAGGTCAGGTTTGGGAACCTAAACTACATTGCCAACATCCGCGGAGACTTGATCTTCGACGGATTCGAGCCCGCGTCAGGAGCGCCGAACGATCGTCATGCGCATGACTTAGATCTGCCATCGGACAGTATTCGGGATATCGCGCCTGCTGTAGCTCCGGACTTTGATCCAGAGCAGATCGTGCCATCCGAGGACGGGTGGATGGACCCCGCCACAGAGGCCGCACACCTATCGGCGTTGGAGCCGAACACAGACTCCGCTTCCGAGGAAATCTGTGTATCCGGACCTCCGGACTTGTCTTCGGTCGTGGGTTCCGAACCGCATGCATCCAGGCCCATCGAATATGATTGGGCTCCAATCATGGAGTTCACAGCCGCGGATATATTTCAGCACTCGCCCTTCGGAGGCGTGCTAAATTCATTGAGGTCTCTCTCTCTGTCAGGAGATTCCTGGTCGAACTATGTTCGGCTCAAGTGGGAAGTAGGCGATGAAGAAATTCGTTACCCACCAACCACCCACTTAATAGCTACTGTCAATGATTTGACCGACATGCTCAATTTCGACTCCGAAGACATCGACGGTATAGACGATGATGCTGGAGAAGAACAAGAACCATCGCCCACAGGGCGCTGGACAGCCACCTCTTCATACGATATATATATATGGTGGACACCCCCAAGGACAACAATGGCGACGAGGCAACAGAAGATAACCCCTCAGGAAGGAAATCAAAGCATGGGCGTCATCGGCGCCGCTCTAAGCCCCGCCACAGCAATATCGGCATATGAGATGAAAATAATCCGGATACTGCCAAAGATGAATACAACCCTGATCAGCCTGCCTTTGAACAGGCGAGCAGAGCTGCAGGCAGGTCAGCCCGGATGAGCGAGCGGCGGACGGATACTTGGAGGGCGACAACTACATGCCTCCCTCCGAAGGCGAGGCGAGCCTCGGCGGCGATGGTCGGCGTGCCGGAGGATCCCATAGAGCAGGAGCGCTTCAAGTGCAGGCTTATAGCCACTGCAAGAAGTCTGAAAAATAAGCAGCAGCAGCTCCAAGCTGATCAAGACCTGCTCACAGATAGATGGACCGAGGTTCTGGCAGCCGAAGAATACGGACTCGAGCACCCAACCAAAGGTTACCCAAGACACAAGTTGCTACCTCAGCTAGAAGAGGAGGCCGTAGAGCCTACACTACCAGAACAACACGAGGCTGGCCGGCCACCTAGTGGCCGGGATAAAACGGCATATCAGACCGAATACCAGCCCGCACCCCCACACCGGTTCACTATGGCCCGGGGCAATATGCAGGACCTGCGAGATATATTGGAAGACCACGCAGGACAACCAAGATCGATCTATGGATCACGGGGGCGTGCCACAGCACATGACGACGATCGTCACGCCGGATACAATAATAATAATTCAGGCCGGGCCGAACATAACCGACCAGACCTAGTCGGACTGTGTCGCAACATAGCCCGGCACTGAGGCGCCGCACACCCCCTCTGCTTCACTGATGAAGTAATGGATCATGAATTCCCAAAAGGGTTTAAACCCGTAAACATTGAGTCATACGATGGCACAACAGACCCCGCGGTGTGGATCGAAGATTTTCTTCTCCACATTCACATGGCCCGCGGTGATGACCTACATGCCATCAAGTACCTTCCCCTTAAACTCAAAGGACCAGCCAGGCATTGGCTGAATAGCCTATCGGCGAACTCCATCGGCAGCTGGGAAAATCTTGAGGATGCATTCCTCAACAACTTCCAAGGCACTTACGTGCGACCACCGGATGCTGATGACTTAAGTCACATTACCCAACAGCCCAGAGAATCGGCCAGGAAATTCTAGACTCGGTTCCTAACTAAGAAGAACCAAATTGTCGACTGTCCGGATGTTGAGGCCCTGGTGGCCTTTAAGCATAATATCCGCGACGAGTGGCTCGCCCGACACCTCGACTAAGAAAAACCGAAGTCCATGGCGAACCTCACGACACTCATGACCCGCTTTTGCACGGGCGAGTACAGCTAGCTAGCTCGCAGTAGCACCACGCCAAGAAACTTAGGCACTTCAGATGTCCGCGATAGTAACGGAAAGCCTCGGCGCAATTGACATAAGCGTCGGAATAATGGTGATAACACCGAAGACACGGCAGTCAATGCCGGATTCAGCAACTCAAAATCTGGTCAGCGGAAAAAGGCATTCAAAAGAAACAATCTGGGATCGTCCAGCCTGGACCGCATACTCGACCGCTCGTGCCAGATTCATGGCACCCCCGACAAACCAGCCAATCACACTAACAGAGATTGCTGGGTGTTCAAACAGGCCAGCAAGTTGAATGCCGAAAACAAGGACAAGGGCTGCGGCGATGATGACGCAGGAGCCCGGCATCTCAACACCGGGGACAGAAGAAATCCCCCCCCCAGGTGAAAACGGTAAACATAATCTATGCCACCCACATTCCTAAGCGGGAACGAAAGCGTGCACTGCGGGACATCTATGCGATGGAGCCCGTCGCCCCAAAGTTCAACCCATGGTCATCCTGCCCGATCACATTCTATCGTAGGGACCATCCTACCAGCATCCGTCACGGTGGTTCAGCCGCATTGGTCCTTGAACCAATCATCGATAGATTCCACCTCACGCGAGTCCTCATGGACGGTGGCAGCAGCCTGAACCTGCTTTATCAGGACAAAGTGCGCAAAATGGGCATCGATCCATCACGGATCAAACCCACTAAAACCACCTTCAAGGGTGTAATTCCAGGGGTAGAGGCCCGCTGCACGGGCTCAATAACACTAGAAGTGGTCTTCGGATCTCCGGATAACTTCCAAAGCGAGGAGTTAATCTTCGATATCATCCCCTTCCGTAGTGGCTACCATGCACTACTTGGACGAACCGCGTTTGCTCGATTCAATGCGGTGCCTCACTATGCATACCTTAAGCTCAAGATGCCAGGACCTCACGGGGTTATAACAGTCAACGGAAACATGACGCTTCCCTTCGTATTGCAGAAGAGCACATCATGCCCTCGCGGCATGAAGTACAAAAGTAGCCTCCTTCGACAAACAGCCAATTCGGCAACGACAACCCCGAACACCGCCAAGCGCGTCCGGAGCACCCTACAGCAGGATCGTCAGGCACGCCAAGAGCTCGATTAGCAATCTGTCCTCCGCCCCAGCCCCATTCAGGCGGCATTCGTGCCACGCGTACATAATTACGCACTTAAAATACCATGGGCACGGGTGGAGGCGAGATGACTATGCGGTCTATAGTGCGAATCAGCCGCCACGAGGCTCGCACACCCCTTTTCTTCCTTTCTTTCAGGACCCCGCGATCGGGTAGCCCCTTCAGAGAGCCGGTCCATCGGACTCACCACAGGAGGAACACCAAGGAGGCAAGAGGCATTGCACACAAAGGAATACCCAGGTGGTCTCTGTTAATGATCGTTATACCTGTTTTATATACCTGCATGCAGCCTGCCCTTGGATAGGACATGTAAAATAGTCCTATTGGTTTACGCTCAATGCGTTACTTGCACACATACGCCTGGACGTATTGTCCAGACAACAATGGGAAATAGTATACAGCGTCAGCTTCTTACTACTATCTTCATATTTTCCCTTGAAAACTTATTTAAATATTGCACCCGTACACTTTGGTACGATCAGTTTGCCAAGGGCTTTTTTATTTTTGAGCCCCATAACACAGCAATAAAAGTCCGAACACTTTCAACAGTGCGGCACCCCGAACTAATAGCATTATATGCATCAACTCCGAATCATGTCTTGGGTCAATAGTTGGGTTAGCCCGGCTCCCTTGTTTTGGTACCTTGCGTTCCATTATATCGACTAAGGTAGCGCAGGGAGAACTACTGTGATTGTGTCCCGGTTCTTCCGGACGAGCACCTCAGTAGAGAAAGCCCAAAACTGACCATCATGATGCGGCGAGAGCTGGTCGCTGTTCGAGAGGTACTAAATCATTAAAGATTTTTTTTCGCTTAAGGCAAGGAATCGACCTTGTTCGATTTAGGCGTGTATAGCACCCCAGTTCGGACTTCCGAATACTAGGGGCTTCGCCGAAATTTAAAATTATAGACTTCCATGGCCAAGTGAGAGTTATAAAGCCGCATAGTCCGATTGCGTTGTTCGCTGCACTAAACACGTCCTTAAGGGACCAAAAATTTGGATAGAGTGTTTGGGGTTTCCACGAACACCCCAGTACTAGTTACATGGGGGCGGAAGCCAACGACTGGCCTACTTTCAGTATCTTATAAACGGCCGCACAGAAGGTAATATTATAAATCAACAAAGCGGTATATAGCGCAAACCAACTCGTTTTCATATTAAAATAAAATGGCATGAGTACATTTACTCAAAGATTGTGTTCTTGGCACATTCATTGGCCACAAGGTGAGTGCCTTTCATAACGCCATCATAATATTTTTCGGGGTAGCGATGCTCCTTACCCTCCGGGGGTCCATCCTTCACAAGCTTCTCCGCGTCCAGTTTGGCCCAATGCATCTTCGCGTGGGCAAAGGTCCGGCGGGCACCCTCAATACAGACGGATTGCTTGATAACTTCAAGCCGTGGACAGGCATGCACCATCCGCTTTACAAGGCCAAAATAGCTGCCGGGCAGGGGCTCACCGGGCCACATCCGGACTATGAGTTCCTTCATGGCCAGTTCGGCCACCCTGTGGAGTTTGACCAATTTCTTCAGTTGGTCGCTTAGAGGCATTGGGTGTTCGGCTCCAATATATTGGGACCAGAACAGCTTCTCCATTGAGCTCCCCTCTTCAGCACAGTAGAACTCTGTGGCATCCGAAATGCTGCGTGGCAGATCTGCAAATGCCCCTGGGGAGCTCCGAATTCATGTAAGTAAAAGAAATGCCTCCTCCACATGCTTGCTTTGCATAAAGAATGCCTTACCCTCCGCTATCTTTTTGGCCGCCTGGATTTCCTGGCAGGCCTTCTGGGCTTCGGCCTTGGCGTCTGTCGCGCTCTGGAGGGCCTTCGCAAGCTCAGACTCCTGCATCTTGAAGTCATGCTCCAAGGACTCGAACTTCCTGCCGAGCTCCTGGAGCTCTTGATGTACCTCCCCCACCCGAGCATCTTGTTTCTCACGCTCGGTACGCTCTGTGGCCGCTTTGGCTTCGGCTTCGAACAGCGCTTTCTTCAGGGCCGCCACTTCGGTTAGCATCATCAATTTTCTCCTCTACACACGGACAAGGTATCACTTACATTTGTTCTCCTCGAGCTGCCTCTTCACGAGGCCGAGCTCCTCTTAAATCTCCGCCTGAGTTCTCCGCCTGAGTCCGGCTACCTCGGTGGCGCTGCAAAGCCGGTCAAGCAATAGCTACCGCTTATTAACAAAGACAATTACTGTTAGACTCCTGCGGATTACAAATTGACCCTCTGTTTGGCTTTTTCTTTCCGAACACCAAACAGAGTATCAGGGGCTACTGTCTATTGGGCGATAGTTCCTCGCACTTTTTCATTTCTTACCTCAAAGTCTGTTAGGAGGCTGGTGCAGGCTTCGGTCAATCCGCTCTTGGCGAACCGAACCTTCTCAATCACCATACTCATAAGAGTACGGTGCTCATCGTCGATGGAAGCGCCTCGAAGCACTTCTAATAAATTATCCGATGCCTCCGGCTGGGTGGAGGTCATCGGCACGGCCGGCTTGCCCTCCTTCGTGAGGGGCTGCCTACTGGAATCCGGATCCTTTGGAGGCTCCGGCGCAGTAACCGGATGGGAGACAGACTTGCTGTGGCTCCCATAAGCATAATCCATGGGGGTCTTACCCCCCACGTGCCCGGCATCTGGGATTTTGCCTTGGGGCGTCTCTGGGACCGTCACCCCCTGCTCTGGTATCCTCTGGGACAACACCTAGGTGTCATCCGCAGGTCGTGGGGAGGTGGCCGTCGGGAGTGAATTCATCTCTGACTCACTCAGAGACCCTTCCGAAGAGGAAACCGCGAGATTGGACCTGGCCGGACTGCACATATGTGTTCGGCGTTATTACGAACTAGGAAGTTGAAGTCGCACGTGAATTATTACGGGGTGCGGATACTTACGACTTTGCCCGGGGCTTGCACCTGGGCAGCAACTCCTCTTCGCTATAAGTCGCAGTGGTGGAGTGATCCGGGAGGGATGTTGTTGGTGTCAAAACCGGCGGATCTCGGGTAGGGGGTCCCGAACTGTGCGTCTAGGCGGGTGGTAACAGGAGACAAGGGACACGATGTTTTTACCCAGGTTTGGGCCCTCTCGATGGAGGTAAAACCCTACTCATGCTTGATTAATATTGATGATATGGGTAGTACAAGAGTAGATCTACCACGAGATCAGAGAGGCTAAACCCTAGAAGCTAGCCTATGGTATGATTGTTGTTCGTCCTACGGACTAAAACCCTCCGGTTTATATAGACACCAGAGAGGGCTAGGGTTACACAGAGTCGGTTACAATGGGAGGAGATCTACATATCCGTATCGCCAAGCTTGCCTTCCATGCCAAGGAAAGTCCCATCCGGACACGGGACGAAGTCTTCAATCTTGTATCTTCATAGTCCGGAGTCCGCCAAATGTCATAGTCCGGCCATCCGGACACCCCTAATCCAGGACTCCTCGGTAGCCCTGAACCAGGCTTCAATGACGACGAGTCAAGCGCAAATTGTCTTCGGCATTGCAAGGCGGGTTCCTCCTCCGAATACTTCATAGAAGATGTTGAACACAAGGATAGTGTCCGGCTCTGCAAAATAAGTTCCACATACCACCGTAGAGAGAATAATATTTACACAAATCTAATCTGCTAACGTATTCCGTGGTGTGACATCACGCCACGGCCAAGCCTTTACTCGAGTCGTTTTACTGTCCCACCTCAGCGCGTTTAGCGAGGCGGTTTCCTTGGCACGTCTTGTCAAAGCAGAGATCGTGTCCCCTTATTCTGGGATTCTCATCAACACGGGTGTGGGTAACCCAACCGTGCCATTGGTATGACTTCTTAATTGAAAATGAGTCCCAAATGTTCACGGGGAGGGCTCTTGGTATCCAACCTCTTTATAAAGAGACCAAGGCTCGACTCCTTTCTTTCAATCCAATCAAATCCGCCTCTCGCCTTGAGATCCAACACCCAAAGCTCCAGATTCAGGCGCTTTGGACCTTCGATGATGTCCGGCTCTGAACTCCAAGGCCGGTGGATGCCTTCCTCCGTTATGGAAGAAGATGTGCGAAAGTTGAGAGATGCCAGGTATCTAACCGGCGAAATCTCGCATAGGTTGCCTGCTCAAGGGCAGGCTATTCCCACTCCTCAGCCCGGTGAGAGCGTGGTGTTCACATCTCACTTCCTTCGGGGGCTAGGCTTCCCGATTGATCCCTTCGTGAGGGGGCTCATGTTTTATTACGGGCTGGAATTTCACGACTTAGCTCCGAGTCCATCCTCCAAATCTCATCGTTCATTGTCGTGTGTGAGGCCTTCCTCCATATTACTCCTCACCTCGGACTGTGGCTTAAGACCTTCAAGGTAGAACCGAAGATGATCGAGGGGCAGCATGCTGAGTGCGGAGGTGCTATTATAAGCAAGATTGCCGACGCTCCATGGCCCGAGGGCTCTTTTCAAGAGGAGTTAAACATGGCAAAAGAGTGGTTTTATATCACAGCTCCCAGGGGCACCAAATGGGTGGCGCCTCCTGCCTTTCGCTCGGGTCCCCCACCACAGCTGGCGTCATGGGTCAATAAAGGGCTTAACTGGGGGCCGTCCAAGGACGTGCCCTTATTGCAGGGCCGCATTCGAGATCTCCTAGAAAGAGATATCAGTCTGGCCGTAGTGATGCAGGTTATGTTGATTCGTCACATCCTGCCCTGCAAACGTTGTCCCCTCCGTCTGTGGGAGTTTAATCCAGAAGGACCACGAGCTCTCCAACATTTTATGGGCACGACGCCCATGGAGATGTAAAAAATTTTCTTCGGATCACAAGCAATGTGTTCGGACTTGTCCGAGGACGCAGGTCTGAGCTGCAATCGCCCGGATACTCAAGTAAGTAGCCCTGTGCCGGACACGCTATCCGTACATTTATCATAAAACTGCCCTTAAAAGAGCTATCCTTTAAACAGGAGTGGATAGCAAAAGCAAAGCTTGTCAGGTGTCCGGCCCCCTCCACGAGACCACGCGGATCCGTGTTGACCAGGATCTCGGAGATTGCACCTTTGGAAGAAGGCGAAGGGGAACAAAGAAGCTACCGCCTCCGCGAAGGAGGCTGTCAGGAAAGGAGGAATTGAGATTTCCTCTATCCAGGGAAAGAAGAGGACCGCCTCTGAAGACCCGGAGGCGATGGCCCCAAAACGGGGGAAGAAATCTTCGTCAGAGGGTCCGGCGCCGGAGGGTGCCCCGGCCGCATTGCGCCCCCAAGGGGATCAGCTCTCCACCGAGCCGTAAGTAAAGAGAGGGGTTTTAAATGAGAGACATCCCTGTTTTATTTCTGAGGAAGATAACCGAAATTTTACCTTGCAGTTCGGATCTCAACCCTTCTCAGCAGAGCTCATCTTCAGGGGATCTTCGTCCGGAGATGATGGAGAGCGGAACGCCTCCCCCAGCTTTACCGTCTTGTGAGGCGGGCGACCACGAGGTGTCGTCTCGGAGGGTTCCTCCGAATCCGGCCTTAGAAAAAGGTCTGCGGACGAGTCCGGCACCTTCCGGTGCACAGCCAGAGGAGCTGAAGGATCTGCTCGGGCGAGCGTCTATCATATAAGAACACCGTGTGTTGATGAACACGGTGATTAGAAGGATTTCATCCGCGAAAAGCGGATTGTACGAGGCCGCCAGGAGTTTACTGACAGGTTTTGAGGTACGCAAAATGATGCACCTTTTGACAGATCCGCATATATAAAATGCGCCCTGTATAGATAGTAGCCCCTGAGACTCTGTGCGTTATCAAAAATGACGGCGCACAGAGGATCATAATACCATGTATAATATGTCGCCTTTCCTATGTAGGTGGCTAAGTGTTCGGTGGCTAGCCGGACTGATGAATTTGCCGAGCTAAAGCGGCAACTTGACGTGGCAGATGCAGACATCGCGCTTGTCAACGGGTGGTTGGACGAGGCACAAGGTATGTAATGTCGCCGAAGACATCTGGTGAGAGGAGCTTGATGCTCGTACCTTATAACATGTGTGCTTAATGCAGATGGTGCCGCTGCCATGGAGAACCTTCGGGCGGAACTTGCCCGAGCCAAGGAGCAAGCCAGGAAAAGCGATGTGGCTGCCTTAAAGGCGGCTGAAGAGCTAAAAGCCGAACAGCTGCTCCTCGCCAGAGCAAGAAGGAAATGGCCGAGATGGCTGTAAAATTGAAGAATGCTGCCGATCACCGCAAGCTTCTTGAAAAGAAGATAGGGTGGCACAGAAGGACCTAGAAAAGGTCACTGCTGAGGCCAAGGATACTCGCTCTGCAATGAGAGCTATGAAGGAGGAGCTGCGTCAGGCCGGAGATATCACGGCTGGAAAGCCCTATATGCTGCGGATGAAGTTCGGGGATCCTAAGTATGCTCCGTTGGACCGGAAGTGGAGTGCGGCGAACAGTTATCTGGATTTGGCGGCGAGTGCCGCGGACGCGACCGAACACTTCCGGGGTCTAACTTACCACGAATTGGAAGAACTTTTTTGGCCACAATTCCACAATCCAGAGCGCCCACTTTCGGTATCCGATCGTTTGTCCGCATGGGCGGAGCTGAACAAGTTATCTGGACTCGCCATGAAGCATGTCGTAAGTCATCTGTGGCCGAAAGGGCCCGAGCCGAAGAGTTATTTTAGCTTGGTGCGGCAGTTCCTTGGTGCGGTGCCGCATATTGATGCAATGAAGAGGTCAGCATGCATAGAGGGTGCACATATGGCTCTTGCCCGTGTCAAGACATACTGGGCGGAGATGAAGGCAGCGTTGTTGCATCCCAAGATTCGGACGAAAGCCGAGTGCCTGCCGAGCACTATTTTGAGGAAGTTCTGCAGGGCGCTCGTTTAATAGAGACGCAGTGCTCGAAGGATGTTATGTTCGAATAATGTGTATTATTGTAAAACAATGTTTTGATGGCATATAAAAGCTTTTTATACTTGTGCTTTCAAGAATTAGAATACCTCCTGTGCGGCCGTTTAATGTATATGTGTATATAACCTGGAAGATGCCAGTCGTTGGCTTCAGCCCCCATGCATATAATGCGGGGGTGTTCGCAGAAGACGCATTTTCACACTTGATCCAACGTCTTGGTCCTATAAAGGAGGTGATAGCGTAGCGAACTAGTCAACTGGACTATAATGCTTTATCACTTTCACTTAGCCATAGGAGTTTGATAGTGGGGCTACTATATAGCCCCTAGGGGCACCGCGCTCACCCGAAATCGGGGCGCGTGTGTGTGCTGACGAAACGGCCCTTCGTTAATGCGGAGGAATCCTAAAGATTCGGTAAGTCATCAGTGGTTGACCAGTCTCTCGCTATATCATGACGGAGACAGTTTCGGCTTTCTCTCTTGAGGTGCTCGCTTTGGCGAACCGGGCACAATCGCAATAGTTCTCCTGGTGCCGCCTTAGCCGATAGAAGCGGAACATAAGGCAGCAAAACACAGGAGCCGGGCAATCCCAACATTTGACCAAAGACATGATTCGGAGCTGATGCATATAAGGCCAAACTCGCGATGCCGAACACTCCCTAAGGTATTCGGCCTTTATGAAAACGGGCTGAACAAAAGCCCTTGGTTAGAAGCCCCTGGTGTCCAGGTACGCGCAAAATTCTGGCGTGGCCACATGCCAAGACGCCAGCCTCCTCCTCGGTTATAACAAAAAACCGGGGGACGTTATCAACAAGAGACAGTAAAAAAGGTTTATGTAGGGTCTTAATCTGAAAAGAATCCTTTGAAAGCGTGTCCCTCTTTGCACGTCTGCGCTTTGTGTCTCGGTTGTCTTTGTATCCTGGACGGGTGTAGCACAGTGTTCATCTGTAAAAGAGAGGAACTTAGTTGAAAACAATCGTGTGAGAAATCTATGTTATATTAAATAAACAAAGTATAATACAGAAAATGGGTAGAATTGAGCTTTATTGTCTCTTGGTGTAAACGCGCGAAGCCCCTTGTACAGGGGTATGCGGCTAGTAAGCCTTTGTATGTTTACGCCGGACTCGTCGAGCCATGTCCGGGGTCTTGAACGACCTGTTTGGGTGCTTTAACTAGTAAAGCTGGTTTAGTGTGCGGCCGTCAAGGAAGCCGCACCATCGTCCCCGCTCGAGGAACACTCGATATTTCCCTTTAATGAGATGATGCCTCGCGGACCAGGCATTTTAAGTGTAAGGGATGCGTAATGCGGTATTGCGTTAAAGCGGGCGAAAGCTTTCGCGTCCCAGTAGTGCTTGATAGCTACTTATGAATGGGGTGATGTGGAAGGTTAGCTTTTCGCTTCGGAAGTTGTCGGGGGAGCCGAACATAACTTCTAACAAGAGGGAACCCATACAATGGGTATCTCGGCCTTGCGTTACCCCTTGAAAGGAAGTGTTGCCATGGTGAATTATTGTTGGTTTATCCCATTTTGCGGATGGTGTCCTTGTATAGCAGGTTTAGATCGCTGCCGCCGTCCATTAGGACTTTTGTAAAGTGGAGTCCGTCAATTATCGGATCTAATACCAAGGCAGTCCAGCCTGCATTCCGGATACTTCTAGAGTAATCCTGATGATCGAAGGTGATTGGTTGTAACAACTGGTGGCGGGACTCCTCTGGGACAGGCCGTATGGCGCATATCTCTATAGGCGCCACTCTGTTTTTCCCTTTTGTCACATGAAGTGAATTTACTGTTTTGACTTCTTGCGGGAAGTTATTTTGTTCTCCGGTGCTCTGCTTGTGGGGTTCGTCGTCATCCTCACTTGGTATGTCGAGCCCCTTGTGTTCGGCGTTGAGTTTGCCGGATTGCTTGAAGACCCAACAATCTCTGTGGGTGTGGTTTGTAGGACTCCCGGGAGTACTGTGGATTTGGCATGTTTTGTCCAAGATTTTGTTGAGGTTAGATAGCTCGTCCCTATTATCCTTGGGGGGCGGCTTTTTCTGATTCTGCCGAGAGCTTTTGAATCCGGTGTTGACTGACGTGCTCTTCGGGCTGCTTCCCTTGGTCCGTCACTGGTCCTTGCTACGTCGCGGTTTCCCGTTTCCATCCCTGGATTCGGATGTACTTGGGTCGCTGGTGCTGCTCCTTGCCAACCAGCTGTCTTCTCCCGCGCAAAAGCGGGTCATGAGGCTTGTTAAAGCGGCCATTGTTCTTGGCTTTTCTTGGCTGAGGTGTCTGGCGAGCCATTCGTCTCGGACGCTATGTTTGAAAGCTGCTAAGGCTTCGGCGTCCGGACAGTCGACTATCTGGTTCCTTTTAGTGAGATATTTGTTCCAGAGTTTCTGGGCTAACTCTCCGGATTGTTGAGTTATATGACTTAGATAAATGCTGCATCGAAATTGGGACATAAGTCCCTAGAAAATTTGCCGAAAAAGCATCCTCGAGCTCTTCCCAACTTCCTATGGTGTTTTCGGGGAAGGCTTTTAAGCCAATGCCGTCTTGGCCCTTTGAGCTTGAGGGTAAGTATTTTATGGCGTGGAGGTCATCTCCTCCGACCATGTGTATGTGGAGGATATAATCCTCAATCCAGACTCGAGGTTTGTTGTTTGGCGTATGCCTCTATGTTTCTGAGCTTGAATCTGCTGCTTGGAAATTCATGGTCCAAGACCTCATCAGTTGAAACATAGGGGTGTGCGAGCCCTATGTCAGGTGTGTCGCGATGTTCGGATATTTGTTGCGTTGCATTGCTTACTAGAGCTTGCTTTCTTGGCCTGTAGATAGATCTGGTTGGGCCATCTTTTTGATGCGAATCCTTGTGCGGATCGCATGCCGGATTGAGTGTGGCGCCCTTTGCTGCTCTATGTTGGTCATGGGGTCGTCTATCCGACCTGGTGACTTCCTTATTTTTTGACTGTGTGGTGACTTTCGCCGTATTTGTCTGCGGAGTTGAGTACTTTGCCCCATCTGATTCTGAGTGCATCTTCCGCTGTTTTGAGCTTCATTACGCTTTTTCGAGGCTACGCCGCGGTGGCGACGAGCCTTTGGTGGAGGTTCTTCTGCTCCAGCAACTTGTCCGGCATGAGGTCGTCCGGACTATTATCTTCGCCGGGGATGGGTTGTTCGGTTTGTTTATCCAAGTTACCCTGTTCGGACGGTTACTCGAGGGCATGTTCGTCGTCCGCCCGTTCGCCCTGCTCTATGGCTGGGTCTCTATCGAGGTGGGGTTTGGCCCGGCGCTTAGGCCGCCGCTTCGATTGCTTTTCGAGGGAACGATCCCTCGTTGCGTCCCTTTGTTCCTCGTCGTCGTTTCTTTTGGGTGTGTCCACCATGTATACATCGTGAGATGAGGTGGTTGTCCAGTGCCCTGTAGGCGTGGGTTCTTGGTCGTCTCTCTCACCGGCGTCCATACCGTCGATGTCTTCAGAGACGAAGTCGAGCATGTCGGTTAAATCATCGACAGTGGCTACGTATTGGGTGGTGGGTGGGCTTCAAATTTCTTCATCGTCCGCATCCCAACCTTGCTGACCATAGTCCGGCCAGGGCTCTCCTGACAAAGAGAGAGACTGTAGTGAATTCAGAATGTCGCCAAAGGGCGCAGTCTTTGAAAAGATATGCTTGTGGCGAACTCCATGATCGGCGCAATCGGGTTCGATCGGGCAGGAAGTGCGAAGACTCGGAATCTGAAAGGAGTCCGGCACCTTGGAGTCATGACTTCGCGAAGGACAAGATCGGTGTTCGGCTCGATCGTAGTAAAGATTGCAGCCCCGAGGCGGTGTCCACCACCCGTCCTCGATCGGCGCGATCGGCTCGAACTAAGGGTCGGAGCCGGACATCTGGCGACCTTACAGGCGCTTTGTCATCCGTCAGAGAGCTAGATCATGCCCATCGTGTGGCGGTGCAGGCGCTTTCGGTACGTGGCTCAAATCCATCAAAGATCAGGTCTCCGCGGATGTCGGCCGTGTAGTTCAAACTTCCAAATCTGACTCGATGGGCTGTGGGCGTAGCTTTCGATCTGCTCGGATGGCCAAGCGAATTGGCCCTTGATGCAAAGCCACCGAATGTGAAGATCTATCCGGGAGAAAAGTCTCACCCTGGACACGCATCGTTGTTGATGATCGGAGGAGCCATCGGGCCTAAAGGTGGCGACGTAGGAAGACTCTCATTGAAAGCACCAATGTAGATTGTCAAACCGGCGGATCTCGGGTAGGGGTCCCAGGCTATGCGTCTAGGCGGATGGTAACGAGGAGACAAGGGACACGATGTTTTTACCCAGGTTCGGGCCCTCTCGATGGAGGTAAACCCTACTCCTACTTGATTAATATTGATGATATGGGTAGTACAAGAGCAGATCTACCACGAGATCGGAGAGGCTAAACCCTAGAAGCTAGCCTATGGTATGATTATTGTTCGTCCCCACGGACTAAAACCCTCGGTTTATATAGACACCGGAGAGGGCTAGGAGTTACACAGAGTCGGTTACAATGGGAGGAGATCTACATATCCGTATCGCCAAGCTTGCCTTCCATGCCAAGGGAAGTCCCATCCGGACAGGGGACAAAGTCTTCAATCTTGTATCTTCATAGTCCGGGAGTCTAGCCAAAGGTCATAGTCCGGCCATCCGGACACCCCCTAATCCAGGACTCCCTCAGATATCTTCCCCTTCTTCGGTATCCTGGCCTCCTCCTGCGAGGCGGCCTTCCTTTTCTTCTCCTCCCTAGTGCGGGGAGGGGGCATTTCTTCATATTTCTCCCCGTCTCCATGGGAGGAATCTGCCTCGTCATCCTCGAATGACGAGGCAATCACGGCCCTGCGCCGGAGACCTTTTCTGGTCCCCGCGGCCGCCTTCTTGGACCCTTCGGCCTCCCCGGATGGGGCGGCCTTCTTCTTCTTCTTCTTCCACTTCTTCTTTTTCTCCTCCCCTTCGGGGGAGGAGTGTGCCTCTTCGTCTTCGAGCGAGGCGTACGGTGCGACCTCGCGCCTGAGACCCTTCAGGGTCCCCGTGGCCTTCTTTTCGGCCTTCTTCTCCGGCACCTTGTAAGGCGCCGGAGCCATCATCTCTGTCAGGAGTGCGGTCGCTGGATCTTCAGGCAGCGGAGCCGGACAGTCGATCTACTCCGCCTTCTTCACGTAATCCTGTTTTGTCAGCATGTGACTTAAAATCCTCCCACAAATATGCTGGGACAGGTACATCTGTTGATGGTTAGAGGACTTACCGAATTGGCAAGGCGCTTCGCACTAAGCCCGTGGTCCTCGGAAATGGGAGGAGGAACTTCGCCGGTCTTGAATAGCACCTTCCAGACGTCCTTATGCGTCGTGTCGAAAAGCTCATGCAGCATCTGGTGTTCGGCCGGATCGAACTCCCACATATTGAATGCCCGTATTTGACACAGGAGAATCCGGCGGACAAGCATGACCTGGACCATGTTGACAAGCTTGATCTTCTTGTCCCTCATACTTTTAATACAGGACTCGAGTCCGGTCATCTCCACAGGCTTGCCCCAGGCCAGGCCCATCTTTTCCCAAGAGGTGAGCCGCATGGGGATTACAGATTGGAACTAGGGGCCGCCACCCAGTTGGCGTCCCGCGGCTCGGTGATGTAGAACCACCCTGATTGCCACCCTTTCACGGTCTCCACAAAGGAGGCGTCAAGCCATGTAACCTTGGGCATTCTGCCCACCATGGCGCCTCCGCACTCCGCTTGTTGGCCGCTCACGATCTTTGGCTTCACGCAGAAGGTTTGCAGCCACAAACCGAAGTGGGGCTTGATGCGGAGGAAGGCCTCGCACACGATGATGAATGCCGAGATGTTGAGGACGAAATTTGGGGCTAGATCGTGAAAATCTAGCCCGTAGTAATACATGAGCCCGCGGACAAATGGGTGAAGTGGGAATCCTAGTCCGTGGACGAAATGAGGGAGAAATACTACTATCTCCTGAGACTTTGGGGTGGGGGTGATCTGTCCCTCTGTTGGAAGCCTATGCGCGATGTTTTCGGCCAGGTATCCGGCCGCTCGAAGCTTGGTAATGTCCTTCTCTATGACAGAGGAGGCCATCCACTTGCCTCCCGCTCCGGACATGCTGTGGTCCTACAGAGAAGGTGAGAAGTTGGGCTCTGGGGCTCGAGAATGCGAGAATGGATGAGCAAAGGAGGAAGAAGGCATGGATGAAAACCGGATATCCTTATCCCTTTATAAAGGCGGTACAGAATGTGCGCCTCCCCACTTGCCTCTCGAAATCTCTTATTTTCCAGGCGCCTCGGTTAACGGTGCTGGTTGGGTTACCCATACCCGTATTGATGAAGATCCCGCAAGAAGGGGACACGATCTCTGCTTTAACAAGACGTGCCAAAGAAACCGCCTCGCAATATGTGTGGTAGCTGGTTGTAAAAAACGGTTCGAATAATGACTGGGTCGTGGCATGATGTCACGCTGCGAAGAGCTGTCAGCAGATTGGATTTGTGATGTATTATTCTCTCTACGGTGGTATGTGGAACTTTATCTTGCAGAGACCGGACACGATTTAAGTGTTCGGAGATTACTTTGGAGTATTCGGAGATGGAACCCGCCTTGCAATGTCGAAGACAATCTGCACGCCGGACTCATCGTCATTGAAGCCTGGTTCGGGGGAGCTCTTGAGGCGATCTGGATAAGGGGTATCCGGGACAGCGGACTATATACTTTGGTCGGACTGTTGGACTATGAAGATACAAGATTGAAGACTTCGTCCCGTGTCCGGATGGGACTCTCCTTTGCGTGGAAGGCAAGCTTGGCGATCCAGATAATAGATCTCCTTCTCTGTAACCGACTCTGTGTAACCCTAGCCCCCTCCGATGTCTATATAAACCGGAGGGTTTAGTCCGTAGGAGACAACAACAATCATACCATAGGCTAGCTTCTAGGGTTTAGCCTCTATGGTCTCGTGGTAGATCAACTCTTGTAATACTCATATCATCAAGATCAATCAAGCAGGAAGTAGGGTATTACACGCATCGAGAGGGCCCGAACCTGGGTAAACATCGTGTCCCCAGCCTCCTGTTACCATTAGCCTTAGACGCACAGTTCAGGACCCCCTACCCGAGATCCGCCGGTTTTGACACCGACACCCGGGGCTACACGCATGACCTGCAAGACAAATTAGAAAACAAAGCAGGACAGTCAAGATCGATCTACGGATCATGGGGTGTGCCCCAACGCGTGATGATGACCGTCATGCTGGATATACTAAAAACAAATCCGGTCGGGCCGAATACAACAAACCAGACTCATTTGAACTGCGTCGTGATGTAGCCCGGCATAGAGGCGCTGCACACCCCCTATGCTTCATTGACGAAGTAATGGATCATGAATTCCCAGAAGGGTTTAAGCCTGTAAATATCGAGCACTACGATGGGACTACACACCCCGCGGTATGGATAGAAGATTTCTTTCTCCACATTCACATTGCCCGCGGGGATGATCTACACGCCATCAAGTACCTCCCACTAAAACTCAAGGGACCGGCTCGGCATTGGCTGAATAGTTTGCCAGCAAACTCCGTTGGAAGTTGGGAGAACTGTGGTAGCGCATTCTGGATAACTTCCAGGCACTTATGTGCAACCACCGGATGCTGATGATTTAAGTCACATAACCCAACAGCCCGGTGAGTCAGTGATACGTCTCCAACGTATCTATAATTTATGAAGCATGCATGCTATTATATTATCTGTTTTGAATGTTTATGGGCTTTATTATACACTTTTATATTATTTTTGGGACTAACCTATTAACCAGAGGCCCAGCCCATATTGTTGTTTTCTTTCCTATTTTAGTGTTTCGGAGAAAAGGAATATGAAATGGAGTCCAAACGGAATGAAACCTTCGGGAGCGTGATTTTTGGAACGAACGTGATCCAGGAGACTTGGAGTTGAAGTCAAGGAAGCTTCGAGGTGGCCACAAGGGTGGGGGGCGCGCCCCCTACTGGGCGCGCCCCCTTGTCTCGTGGGCCCCTCGAGACTCCCCCGACCGACTTCTTTCACCTATATATTCCCATATAACCTATAAACATCGAGGCGAACAATAGATCGGGAGTTCCACCGCCGCAAGCCTCTGTAGCCACCAAAAACCTCTCGGGAGCCTGTTACGGCACCCTGTCAAAGGGGGGGATACCCTCACCGGTGGCCATCTTCATCATCCCAGCGCTCTCCATGACGAGGAGGGAGTAGTTCACCCTCGGGGTTGAGGGTATGTACCAGTAGCTATGTGTTTGATCTCTCTCTCTCGTGTTCTTGAGGTGATACAATCTTGATGTATCGCGAGCTTTGCTATTACAGTTGGATCTTATGATGTTTCTCCCCCTCTACTCTCTTGTAATGGATTGAGTTTTCCCTTTGAAGTTATCTTATCGGCTTGAGTCTTTAAGGATTTGAGAACACTTGATGTATGTCTTGCCATGCTTATCTATGGTGACAATGGGATATCACGTGATCACTTGATGTATGTTTTGGTGATCAACTTGCGGGTTCCGCCCATGAACCTATGCATAGGGGTTGGCACACGTTTTTCGTCTTGACTCTCCGGTAGAAACTTTGGGGCACTCTTTGAAGTACTTTGTGTTGGTTGAATAGATGAATCTGAGATTGTGTGATGCATATCGTATAATCATACCCACGGATACTTGAGGTGACAATGGAGTATCTAGGTAACATTAGTGTTTTGGTTGATTTGTGTCTTAAGGTGTTATTCTAGTATGAACTCTATGATAGATTGAACGGAAAGAATAGCTTCATGTTATTTTACTACAGACTCTTGAATAGATAGAACAGAAAGGATAACTTTGAGGTGGTTTCTGCATACCTACCATAATCTCTTCGTTTGTTCTCCACTATTAGTGGCTTTGGACTGACTCTTTGTTGCATGTTGAGGGATAGTTATATGATCCAATTATGTTATTATTGTTGAGAGAACTTGCACTAGTGAAAGTATGAACCCTATGCCTTGTTTCCTACCATTGCCATACCGTTTACGCTTACTTTTATCATTAGTTACCTTGCTGTTTTTATATTTTCAGATTAGAAAAACCTATATCTACTATACATATTGCACTTGCTTCACCCTCTCTTGGCGAACTAGTGCACCTATACAATTTACCATTGTATTGGGTGTGTTGGGGACACAAGAGACTCTTTGTTATTTGGTTGCAGGATTGCTTGAGAGAGACCACCTTCATCCTACGGCTCCCACAGATTGATAAACCTTAGGTCATCCACTTGAGGGAAATTTGCTCGTCGTACAAAACCTCTGCACTTGGAGGCCCAACAACGTCTACAATAAGAAGGTTGTGTAGTAGACATCAACCAGCCAGAAATTCGGACTCGGTTCCTAACTAAAAGAACCAAATTGTTGATCAGACGGATGTCAAGCCCTAAGCGGCCTTTAAGCATAGCATCCGGTGATTTGAGTCGCTTGACCGACATCTCGCCAAGAAAAGCCAAGTCCATGGCAGCCCTCACGACACTCATGACCCGCTTTTGTGCGGGCGAGGATAGCTGGTTGGCTCGTAGCAACAACACAGCAAGCAATCCTGGCACATCAGAGGCCAGAGATAGCAACGACAAGCACCGACGCAAAAAATACAAGCGTTGCAAAAATGGTGATAACACCGAAGACACGGCAGTCAATGCCGGATTCAGTGGCTCTAAGTCCGGTCAGCGGAAAAAGCCATTCAAAAATAACAATTCGGGCCCGTCCAGTCTAGACCGTATACTCGATCGTCCATGCCAAATTCATGGCACCCCAGGAACACCAGCCAATCATACCAACAGAGAATGCTAGGTCTTCAAACAAGCCGGCAGGTCAGGTGCCGAAAACAAGGAGAAGGGGTCTCAAAGCGATGACGACGACGAGGAGCCCCGATCACCAAACACAGGAAGACAAAAGAAATTTCCCCCGCAGATCAAAACAGTGAATATGATAAACGCCAACCACATTCCCAAGCTGGAACGGACGTGCACTCTTAGGGATGTTGACTTAGCGGAGCCAGTCCCCCACAATATAAACTATGGCCGATCACTTTAGATTGTACGGATCATCCGGCCAATACCAATCAGGGCAATTCAGCCGCACTAGTCCTTGACCCAATAATTGACGGATTCCACCTCACACGAGTCCTTATGGACGGAGGCAGCGATCTAAACCTGCATGTATCGGGACACCGATCTTAAGATGGGTATTGATCTCTCGATGATCAAGCCCACTAAAACCACCTTTAAAGGTGTTATACCAGTGTGGAGGCCCGTTATGCTGTGCTCCATCACTCTGGTGGTAGTCTTCGGATCACCGGACAATTACCGTACCGAAGAGTTAAGCTTTGACATCGTCCCTTTTCGCAGTAGTTATCACGCACTGCTCGGACGAACCGCGTTTGCTTGATTCAACGAGGTGCCACATTATGCATATCAAAAGCTCAAGATGCCCGATCTGCGCGGCGTCATAACAGTTAATGGCAAGGCCGAACTCCCCCTCTGTGCCGAAGAGCATACTGTCACCTTAACAGCAGAAGCAATGATTGGCATCCTTCAATCGAACCTCGAGTCGACGGCCAAGCTCCCGGACACCGTCAAGGGAGTCCAAACTACTTCGCAGCAGGATAGCCTAGCTTGTCTGGAGCTCAATTAAAACACTCCGGCACTAAAAGGAGGCATAACTAGGATAGGCCACACAATGCGGCTTAACCACTCTGTGGCACATAAATATCTTTTTGCACTTCCTTTGCAGGTCCACTTTTGTGTAGGTTGGGACTGGCGACATGGAAACAACTCGAATGCATAGGGGAATCCTTAGATATGCCCCTTGATGACCATCCGATTACACTCTGGATCCGCACACAGCCTCCTCCCGCTTGATCTCAGTAGGTTCCGAAGTCATATTTCTTTGTTATCACATTACTTGTATTCCCCTACGGCATAATCGGGTTAGCGCTGGCTAGTCGGGTTTGCGAGGCAAAAGACCGACGTATAGACGTTGAGACACCGACATTGGTGCTTTCATTGAGAGTTCCTCTATGTCTTCGCCATAAGGCTTGATGGCTTCTCCAACCTTCAACAACGCAGTCCGGGGTGAGACTTTTCTCCCCGGACAGATCTTCGTGTTCGGCGGCTTCGCACTGCGGGCCAACTCGCTTGGCCATCTGGAGCAGATCGATAGCTACGCCCCTGGCCATCAGGTCAGGTTTGGAAACCTAAACTACACTGCCGACATCCGCGGAGACTTGATCTTCGACGGATTCGGGCCCGTGTCAGGAGCGCCGAACGATCACGACGTGCATGACCTAGATCTGCAGTCGGACAGTATTCGGAACATCGCACCTGCTACAGCTCCGGACTTCGTTCCAGAGCAGGTCGTGCCTTCCGAGGACGGGTGGATGGACCCCGCCCCAAAGGTCGCACACTCATCGGCTTTGGAGCCGAACACAGACTCCTCTCCTAAGGAAATCTATATTTTCGGACCCTCGGACTTGTCTCCGGTCGTATGTTCCGTACCGCGCGCATCCGTGCCCATCGAATCTAACTGGGCTCCAGTTATGGAGTTCGCTGCCGCGGATATCTTTCAGTACTCACCCTTTAGAGACGTGCTAGGTTCATTAAGGTCTCTCTCTTTGTCAGGAGACTCCTGGCCGAACTATGTCCGGCTCGGGTGGGAAGCTGGCAATGAAGAAATTCGTTACCCACCCACCGCCCACTTAATAGCCACAGTCGATGACTTGACCTCCCAAAGAAACCAATGGCGATGAGGCAACAGGAGATAACCCCTCAGGGAAGAAATCAAAGCATGAGCGTCATCGGCGCCGCTCCAAGCCCCGCCACATCAACACTGGCACGGGAGAAGAAAATCCAGATGGTGCCGAAGAGGAATACGATCATGATCAACCCACCTTCGAGCAAGCCCGAACAGAACACAGGCGGGCTAGCCTGCATTTAACAGTAACGGACGGATACTCGGAGGACGATAACTATATGCCTCCCTCCGAAGACGAGGTGAGCCTCAGCGATGATGAATTCAGCGTACCAGAGGATCCCATAAAGCATGAGCGCTTCAAGCGCCAGCTTATAGCCACTGCAAGAAGCCTGGAAAAGAAACAGCAACAGCTTCAAGCTGATAAGAATCTGCTCACAGACAGACGGACTAAGGCCCGAGCAGCCAAGGAATACGGACTCAAGCGCCGAACAAAATACTACCCAAAGCGCAGGCTACTACCTCAATTCGAGGAGGCGGCACTAAAAATCAAACACAGGCCTACACCCAGCCGATAGCACACTGCGGCAAGGGGCTACACGCAAGACCAGCATTACATACCAAACAGCAACATAGCAAGCACCCCGGGCGCATCAGCAGACAAAAACAGAGTCCGCAAACCTTGGTGCAACAAATATAAGCGTCCCAAGACAAAGAATGGCGCCCAGGAAACGGCGATCAACACAGGAGCCTGTAGTCCTCAACCCGTTGAGCGGGAGAAGAGACATCAACATCTTAACTCAGGCCCCTCTAGCCTGAACCGCATACTTGACTGCCCATGTCAAATTCATGGTACCCCAAGAGCGGCAGCCAACCATACCAATAGAGAATGCTGGGTCTTTAAACAAATCGGCAGGTCGACGCCCGAAGGAGCATGAAGAAGTCCCAGGGCAAGAAGCCCAGATTATCAAGTCTAGGGATCGACCACTCGGGGATTAGACCCACCAAAAAACTCACTTTAGAGTGTCACAACTAGGCGTGAAGGCCACCTAGGCCCCACCACTCTGGAGATGGTCTTCGGATCACCAAAAATTGCCATACCAACTTTCGGTCTTACACCTCTTGGCAGTAGCTATTCAGCACCACCAGGATACACTGCGACTCGACGCATTATCACCCAAGACCCACGTGATGTAGTCACAATTGCGGGCAAGACCGAGCTTCGCCTCGGCGCCGAAGAGTATTCGGCCACTTTATTAACAGAAGCAGCGAGTCACGATTTTTTCAATTGAACTTAGATTCGATAGCCGAACTCCCGGACACCGACAAAGGAGTCCGAACTACTTCATGATATCCCAGCCTGATCATAGCTCATACAGATCCTTCCGCATAAGCTGGACGGGTCACATCCCACGGCTCAGCCACTGCTCACGCACGCCTTTTAGCATTATTTGCAGGTTCGCCTTCGCGCATAACTGGATCGGCGACTTGGAATTAGCTCGGACACACACAGGGGGAATCTCCACCCCACCTGAATACAATTTGGATATTTCTCCGGACTCGTGCACAGCTAACCACCGCCCGGCCCCAACAGGTTCTACTGTCATGCCTCTCTTTTATAACATCCACCGTACTCATACGCATAGACGTACTACTTAAATACATCATGTAGAGTCATTTGACGCTTATCTGTTGTTATTTCTCAACGACATTTTGTTATAACGGCATCTAAACATCGTGTTATGCCTTTAAACGCTAGGGGCTTCATTGCACCCGTACTACGGCGACTAAAGTCCGAACACCTTCTCGGTCGTTCGGCACCCCGAACTTATAGCATTATATGCCTCAGCTCCGAATCATGTCTTGGGTCATTGGTTGGGTTTCCCCGGCTCCCATGTTTTGGTACCTTACATTCCGCAATATCGGCTAAGGTAGCGCTGGGAGAACTACTGCGATTGTGTCCCGGTTCTGCCAGATGAACACCTTAGTAGAGAAAGCCGAAAATCGACTGTCATGGTAAGGCGAGAGCTGGTCAGCTGTTCGAGAGGTTGTAAAATCTTTAAGGATTTATCCCGCATAATGCCATCATAAAATGCATCATGCGAAGGATTGGTCCACCGATTAGGCGCTATTAGAGCCCCTCATGCGGTCTTCCGAACACCAGGGGATGCGCCTCCCATACTTGAATTCCTATGGCTAAGTGAGAGTAATAAAGCCCTATAGTCCGATTGCCTGGTTCGCTGTGCTGAACACCTCCTTCATGGACCCAAGAATGGGATAAAGAGTGTTCAGGTGTATCCCGAACACCCTCGTAGTTCCTACGTGGGGGAAGAAGCCGACGACTGGCCAACCCTCAAGACTAACATATTAAACGGTCGTGCAGGAATGAAATTTACACATAACAGGCACATACATATAAGTGACTCTGTTTCGCCTTACAAAGGATAGCATAACTGCTTTCGGGGAAAAATAATGTCTTTTGCACATTGCTCAGCCACAAGGCGGACCCCTTTCAGGACACCATCATAATATAATTCGGGCTTGCGGTGCTCCTTCCCCTCCGGCGGCCCCTCGATCATTAGCTTATCAGCATCAAGCTTCCCCCAATGCACTTTCGCACGGGTGAATGCCATTCGTGCCCCTTCTATGAAAACCGACCGCTTGATGACGTCCAGCCGAGGACAGGCACCCACAATTCACTTCACGAGCCCAAAGAAACTGCTCGGTATGGGCTCGGCGGGCCATAGCCGGATAACCAAATCCTTCATGGCTAGTTCAGCCGCCTGATGCAGTTCGACCAGCTGTTTGAGCTGGTCGACAAATGGCACCGGATAATTCGGCACCAAATACTGCGACCAGAAGAGCTTCTCCATACTGTCCTTCTTCTCAGCTCGGCAGAATTGGGTAGCATCAGATATGCTGCGCGGCAGATCCGCAAATGCCCCTGAAAAAATTAGGATTCAATGGGTCACCGTGAATCTCCCCTGCAAAGGCGTAAGGCGCTTTGAACAAGAAAAAAACCTTACCGGCCGCAATCTTCCGCGCCTCCTGAATATCATTCAGAGTGGCATGGGCTTCCTCCCGAGCATCATTCGTGGTCTCGAGAGCTTGGATGAGTTCGGATTCTTTCAATGATAGACTCTGCTCCAAACTCTCACTTTTCTTTACGGCTCCCTGAAGCTCTCGCTCAGCTTCCACGACCCTCGCCTCGTGCTTTTCGCGGGGAGCCTGCTCTCCGGCCGCTTTATTTTCGGCCAAGGCAACAGCCTTCTTGAGCACCTCAATTTCGGCATCTGCCCCTGGAGTGCGTGATATATATGCTTTAAGATAGACACAACTACTTACTTGTGCTAAAACTCACTAAAAGTTTCAAAACATACCTTGTTTATCCTCCAGCTGCTTCTTCACTCGGCCGAGTTCCTCTTCGGCCCACTCCAGACTCTGCTTGAGTCCAGACACCTCCGCAGTATGAGAGGAGGCAGTCGTTGCAGATGCCTGATTCATAATTCAATAAATCTATGTCATTAGCTGAGTCTCCTACGGACAGAGCTTTGATCCCCTGTCTGGTTCCTGTCCTCTCTCAATGGTGCATCAGGGGCTGCTATCTATACTATGACAATCTTCTAACAAACATACCTCCAAGCCTTTTATAAGGCTAATGCAGGATTCATTCAGTCCGCTCTCGGCAGCCTGAATCTTTTCTATCACCACGCCCATAAGGGCGCGGTGTTAATCAATGATGGACGCACTCTCCAGTGCTGTCAATAGGCCGCCCAACACCTTTGCTTGGACGGAGGTCGCAGGTGGAGCAGGATCGCCCCCTCCAGTCAAGAGGGGCTGCCTGCCTGACCCCGAAGCCTTAAGGGTCTCCGGGGCTGTGTCCGTGGGCCGGTCGCGCCGCCCCGCCGTCGACGTTCATGGGAACCGCCGCTCCCGCGTGTCTGGCCCCCGAGTGCCCCCCTTGGCTCAGTCCTTCTTGGGCGACACCTGGTGTCACAACCAGGAGCTTTGGGGGAAGGGCCACAGGGAGGTGTCTCGCTCTCCAAGGCATCGAGGCTCAACGAGTCCTCTGATGAGGCCTGTTGAGCAGGAGACCTCGCCGGACTGTAAAAAGTACGGTGCAAATCAAAATACTACATTCTAGTAAAGAATTGGGATGCATGAATATATTCAGATTTCATGCACTTACGAGGTTACCAGGGGATGGGCCCTGGGATCCCGCTCCGGGCTGCTATCGGTAGCCGTGGTGGATGCCTCGGGAATGGATATTCTTCCCCTCTTAGGCAAATCTGCCTCTAAGGATGAGGAGGATGTCCTTTTCTCCCTCCCCCTCGTAGAGGACTCGAGCTCTTCTTCCTCCTCATCCTCTCCATCCTCCTCGTCCTCTTCCTCCTCCTCCTCCTCGCCGAAGGAGGGATGGTCACTAGAATCTTTGGACTCCATGTCCGAAGCACCACGACGACGGAGACCGCCCCTGGTCTCCTTGGCCTTTTTGTTGGCCTCCTTCTTCGGCGCGTTGTAAGGCGCTGGGACCAGCATCTTCGTCAGAAGAGGTCCCACTGGTTCTTCCGGTAGCGGGGCCGGACAATAAATCCGATCTGCCTTCTTCGTCCATCCCTGAGGTGATCGTGGAAAAGCACGTTAAAAACATCTCCCTCGGGACATATTAATGAAACATATGGATAGCCAGGACATAATGACAACTTACCGGACTGGCGGGGTGGGACAATTGGTACCCGCGGTTTGCGGCAGAGTCCGTCCATGGTTTGCCGGACTTGAAGAGCACCTTCCAGATGTCCTTGTGTGAGGAGCCAAAAAGCTCCCGCAGGGTCTGGTGCTCGGTCGGGTCATACTCCCACAAATCACAGCCTCTGTGCTGACAAGGAAGGACCATGCGAACCAGCATTACCTGGACCACGTCAACAAGCTTGATGGCCTTGTCCTCCATACCTTTGACGCGTGCCTGGATCACTGACAGTTCATCGGACGACGACCAGTTCACGCCCTTCTCGGGCTAGGACGTGAGCCACAAATGGGCTCCAGATCACTCAAGAGCAGCGGCCCACTTTTTGCCGCGTGGCTCAGTGATATAGAACCACTGTTGCTGCCACTCCTTGACGGAGTCGTTGAAAGTACCCGTCGGCCATGTAACCTTGGGCATCTTGCTCACCATGGCACCTCCGCACTCGGCATGTTCACCATTCACCACTTTGGGCTTCACATTGAAGATCTTGAGCCAGAGCCTGAAGTGCGGCGAGATGCGGAGAAAGGCCTCGCACACGACGATAAGCGTCGAAATGTTGAGGAAAGAATTGGGGGATAGATCGTGAAAATCAATCCCGTAGTAATACATGATGCCACGAAAAAAAGGGTGAAGGGGAAACCCAAGCCCGCAGACGAAATGGGGGAGGAAAACGACTCTCTCATGGGGCTCTGGAGTAGGCACAATTTGTCCCGCCGTTGGAAGACGGTGGCTGATTTTTTTGGCTAGATATCCAGCCGCCCGCAGCTTTTTAATATCCTTCTCCTGGACGAAGGAGGCCATCCACTTGCCTCCTGCTCCGGATCCAGACATTTTCGGTGGACCTTTGTTGGTGGGGAAGATGAATGCTGGGGCGATAGGGCTCGGGCGAAAGGAAAGGCGGCGAAGGAGAAGAAAGGCGTGGGTAGAAAGGAGGAGGCCTTTCCCCTTTATAGAGGCGATGAAACTTTATGCCTCCCCGCTTGCCTATTGGAACCTGCTCATTCCCCACTCACCATAATTGATGGTACGGTTGGGTTACCCACGCCTGTATTGAAGAGGATCCCGCATTAAGGGGACACGATCTCTGCTTTGACAAGACATGCCAAAGAAACCGCCTCGCAATATGCGCGGAAGCAGGTTGTAAGAAACGGTTCGAATAAAAACCGGACCGTGGCGTGATGTCACTTTTCAAAGAGATGTCAGCAGATTAGATTCGTGGATTATTATTCTCTCTACGGTGGTATATGGAATTTATCTTGCAGATCCGGACACGGTCCTTGTGTTCAGAATTTATCTTGGAGTATTCGGAGATGGAACCCGCCTCGCAATGCCGAAGAAAATCTATGTGCCGGACTCATCGTCATTGAAGCCTAGTTCAGGGGCTACTGAGGGAGTCCAGGATAAGGGGGTATCCGGACAGCCGGACTATACACTTTGGCCGGACTGTTGGACTATGAAGATACAAGATTGAAGACTTCGTCCCGTGTCCGGATGGGAACTCTCCTTGGCGTGGAAGGCAAGCTTGGCGATCCGGATTATAGATCGTCTTCTCTGTAACCGACTTTGTGTAACCCTAGCCCTTCCGGTGTCTATATAAACTGGAGGGTTTACTCCGTAGGACACAACAACAACAATCATACCATAGGCTAGGTTCTAGGGTTTAGCCTCTCTGATCTCGTGGTAGATCAACTCTTGTAATACTCTTATCATCAAGATCAATCAAGTAGGAAGTAGGGTATTACCTCCATCGAGAGGGCCCGAACCTTGGTAAACATCGTGTCCCCAGCCTCCTGTTACCATTAGCCTTAGACGCATAGTTCGGGACCCCCTACCCAAGATCCGCCGGTTTTGACACCGACATACGCATCGACGTGTTATTCAATTACAACATGTGGCTTTATATGACGCTTATCTATTGTTGTTTCTTATTGACACTCTTTGTCAAATGGCATCCGTACACTGCGATATGCCTCAATATGCCAGGGGCTTCATTGTACCCATAATAACGGCAATAAAGTCCTAACACCTTCGCGGTCGTTCAGCACCCCAAACTTATAGCATTATATGCATCAGCTCCGAATCATGTCTTGGGTCAATAGTTGGGTTTGCCCAGCTCCCATGTTTTGCTGCCTTACGTTCCGCTATATCGGCTAAGGCGGCATAGGGAGAACTACTGCGATTGTGTCCCGATTCTTACGCAGCGCCTCAAGAGAGAAAGCGAAAACCGTATCGTCATGATACGGCGAGCTGGTCAGCTGTTCGAGAGGTTGTAAAATCTTTAAGGATTTCTTCCGCATTATGCAGATAACTAATGCAGCATGCGATGGATCAGCTTTTCTTCCGATCAGGCGCTTATAGAGCCCCTCGTGCGGTTTTTCGAACACCAGGGGTTGCGCCTACCTTCCTTTTGTCAAACTCCTATGGCTAAGTGAGAGTGATAAAGCCCTATAGTCTGATTGCCTAGTTCGTTGTGCTGAACACCTCCTTCAAGGACCCAAAACTAGGATAAAGAGTGCTCAGGTTTATCCCGAACACCCCCGTACTTCCTGCGTGGGGGCAGAAACCGACGACTGGCTAACTCACAGGATTAATATAAAACGGCCGCGCATGATGAAAAACTTTCAAATAACAGGCAATAAATAATAGAAATGACCTTGTTCAACATTACAAAGGACAACATGGCTTTATTCATGGAAATATAATGGCCTTGGTGCATTGCTCCGCCGCAAGGCGGGATCCTTTTAGGACACTATCATAATATAATTCGGGCTTGCGGTGCTCCTTCCCCTCAGGCGGCTCCTCGGCCATCAGCTTTTCAGCATCCATCTTCCCCCAGTGCACCTTTGCGCGGGCGAAGGCCATTTGTGCACCCTCCATACAGACCGACCGCTTGATGACTTCGAGTCGAGGGCAGGCACTCACAAGCCACTAGCCCGAAGTAGCTGCTTGGAATCGGCTCGGCGGGCCATAGCCGGATAATTAAATCTTGCATGGCTAGTTCGGCTGCCTTATGCAGTTCGATCGGCTGCTTCAGCTGATCGGCAAATGGCGCTGGATAATTCGGCGCCAGATACTGCGACCAGAAGAGCTTCTCCATAGTGCTTCTTTCTTCGGCTCGGTAGAATTGGGTGGCATCAGATATACTGCGTGGCATCTCCGCAAATACCCCTGGAGAAATCCGAATTCAAATTAGTAAACATGATTTCCTCCCTTCAAATACCCGCTTTACATAGAAAAAGCCTTACCCACCGCGATCTTCCTCACCTCCTGGATTTCCTTCAGGGCGCCTTGGGCTTCCCCCCGGGCATCACATGCGGCTTGGCGAGCTTGGGAGAGTTTGGAGTCTTTCTCCGCTAAACTCTGCTCCAAGGTCTCGCATTTCTTCACGGCCTCTTGAAGCTCTTGCTCAGCTTCAATAACCCTGGCCTCGTGCTTTTCGCAAAGAGCCTACTCTGCGGCAGCCTTCTTCTCGGCTTCGGCCACAGCCTTCTTAAGAGCCTCAATTTCGGCCGTCGCCCCTAGAGCATATCATAAAAATATTCTCGTCATATTAATTTATTCATTCGCGCTAATGCGAACAAGGTTTTTTGTATACCTTGGTTATCCTCCAACTGTTTCTTCACTCGTCCGAGTTCTTCTTTGGCCCGCTCCAGACTCTACTTCAGTCCGGAGACTTCCACAGTATGAGAGGCGGCAGTCACTACAGACACCTGCTTACAAATAAAAAGAGGGAGAGATGCCATAAAAGTGAGTCTCCTGCGAACATATATTGATCCTCTGTCCGGCTCCTTCTTTCACCGAACAGTGTATCAGGGGCTACTACCTATACTATGACACTCTTCGAAACCTCACAAAACAAACCTCAAAGCCCATTATAAGGTTGACACGGGCTTCATTCAATCCACTCTCAGCGGACTGAATCTTCTCAATCACCGCACCCATAAGGGCACGGTGTTCGTCGACGATGGAGGCGCTCTTGGCCGTTGATAAGTATCCGCACCTCTGGTTGGACAGAGGTTGCCGGTGGAACAGGCGCACCCCCTCCAGCCGAGGGGGGCTGCCTTCCTGATTCTGGAGCCGTATCGGTCTCCGGAATTGCGTCCGACCAGGGGCCAAATTCAAGATGGCTCCTGCCATCGACATCCATGGGAGCCTTTTCTCCCGTGTGTCCGGCCCCTGAAGTTTGACCTTCTAGCACCGCATTGACGATCTTTTCCCCCCTCCTTGGCCTGGGTCCCTATGGGATGATACCTCGGTGCCATTCACATGTTTTGGGGAGGGGGCCTTCGGGGGTGTCCCGCTGTCCATAGCATCCGAGCCCGGTAAATCCTCCGATGAGGATTGTTTGGTGCGGGACCTTGCCGGACTGCAAAACAGCACGGCTCATTGATGAAAACGTCATGTCGTAGTGAGTCTGGATGCGTAGATGTGTTCGGATTTTATATACTCACGAGTTCACTAGGGGCTGGGCCCTGGGATCCCACTCTGGGCTGCTGTCGGTAGCGGCGGTGGACTCCTCCAGAAGGGGAGTTTTTCCCTTCTTAGGCGACTCGGCCTCCAAGGATGTGGAGGCCGTCCTTTTCTTTCCTCCCCTCGCTGGGGATTGGTCTTCCTCCTCTTCCTCGTCCTCTCCGGAGGAAGAGCGGGCATCGGAGTCTTCGGATATTATGTCCGAAGTGCCACGGCGACGAAGGCCGCCCTGGTTTTTTGGCCTCCTTCTCGGCCTTCTTCTTCAGTGCCTTGTAAGGCGCCGGGACCAGCATATTCGTCAGAAGTGGGCCGGCTAGTTCTACCAGCAGTGGGGCCGGACAGTAGATCCGCCCCGCCTTCTTCGTACAGCCCTAGGAGAGTTGTGGAAAACACATTAAGCATTTCCTTTGGGTTATGCGAATAAAACGTATGACTTGCCAACGTACGATGACTTACCGAACTTGCAGGGGGGACAGTTGGTACCCCGGTCCTCAGCTGAGTCCGGCCATGATTTCCCGGACTTGAAAAGCACCTTCCAGATGTCTTTGTGCGAGGATACGAAGAGCTCTAGCAGGGTCTGGTGCTTGGCCGGGTCAAATTCCCATAAATTGCAAGCCCTGTGCTGACAAGGAAGTATTCGGCGAACTAACATCACCTGGACCACATTGACAAGTTTGATATTCTTGTCTTCCATATCCTTGACGCGCATCTGGAGCACTGACAATTCGTCAGGCGAAGACCAGTTCGGGCCCTTCTTGGGCCAGGACGTAAGCCGCAGGGTAGCCCCGGATCGGAATTCGGGAGCTATGACCCATTTTGGGTCGCGTGGCTCGGTGGCGTAGAACCACTGCTGCTGCCACCCTTTGACGGAATCATTAAAAGTACCTGATGGCCATGTGACGTTGGGCATCTTGCTCACCATGACACCTCCGCATTCGGCGTGCTCGCCACTTACTACCTTGGGCTTCACGTTAAAGATCTTCAGCCATAAGCCGAAGTGTGGCGAGATGTGGAGAAAGGCCTCGCACACGACGATGAATGTCGAGATGTTGAGGAAGGAATTGGGGGATAGATCATGAAAATCGATCCCGTAGTAATACATGATGCCGCGAACGAATGGGTGGAGGGGAAACCCTAGCTCGCGGACAAAGTGAGGGAGGAGTACAACCCTCTCGTGGGGTTTCGAGGTTGGGACGATCTGTCCCGCCGTCGGGAGACGATGGCTGATGTTCTTGGCGAGATACCCGGCCTCCCAAAGCTTTCTGATATCCTTCTCCTGGAGGGTAGAGGCCATCCACTTGCCTCCTGCTCCGGATCCGGACATTTTTGGAGGGCCTTTGTGGGTGGAGAAGACGAATGCTTGGGCGCTTTGGAGCTCGAGCGAGATAGAATGGATAAGCGAGAGGAAGAAGAAGGCGTGGGTGAAAAAGGGAGCCCTTATCTCTTTATAAAGGCGATAGAAACCATGCGCCTCCCTACTTGCCTGTAGAACTCGCTTATTCCCCAAGCGTCAGAAAGTTGATGGCGCGGTTGGGTTACCCACACCCGTATTGATGAGAATCTCGTGATAAGGGGACACGATCTCTGCTTCGACAAGATGTGCCAAGGAAAACGCCTCGCAATATGTGCAACAGCTGGTTGAGAAAAACGGTTCGAATAATGACCGGGCCATGGCATGATGTCATGCTGTGAAAAGTGCTCAGCAGATTAGATTTGTGAAATATTGTACTCTCTACGGTGGTATGTGGAATTTGTTTTGCAGAGCCGGACACGATCCTCGTGTTCAAGATCTTCTATGGATTATTCGGAGAAGGAACCTGCCTTGCAATGCTGAAGACAATCTGCACGCCGGACTCATCGTCATTGAAGCCTGGTTGAGGGGCTACTGAGGGAGTCCTGGATTAGGGCGTCCTCGGACAGCCGGACTATGTACTTGTGCCGGACTGTTGGACTATGAAGATACAAGATTGAAGACTTCGTCCCGTGTTCGGGTGGGACTCTCCTTTGCGTGGAAGGCAAGCTTGGCAATTCGGATATGTAGATCTCCTTCTCTGTAACCGACTCTATGTAACCCTACCCCCTCCGGTGTCTATATAAACCGGAGGGTTTAGTCCGTAGGACAAGAACAATCATAATAGGCTAGCTTCTAGGGTTTAGCCTCTACGATCTCGTGGTAGATCAACTCTTGTAATACTCATATCATCAAGATCAATCAAGCAGGAAGTAGGGTATTACCTCCATCGAGAGGGCCCGAACCTGGGTAAACATTATGTCCCCCACCTCCTGTTACCATTAGCCTTAGACGCACAGTTCGGGACCCCCTACCTAGGGATGGCAATGGGTACCCATTACCCGCGTACCCGCCGGGTAAAAACCATATTAGGGCAAGGGTATGGGATAAAAAATTACCCATGGGTAAATAAATGGAAAAATATTAAACCCGTCAGATAGAGTGGGTACGGGTATGGGATAGCATAACCCATACCCATGTACCCATATACCCACGTAGAATCTATTAAGTGGTCCTTACTATTCATTTATCTAATCCAACTTCCCACAAAACAAGTCTATTTTTTACTAGAAAACGTTTATGTGAAAAGAAAAAAGTCTATGTAGCCCACGTACGCACATACATGTACATGTAGCCCATGTACGCATGTACTATATATGGAATGATAGAAGGAATTCCATATATCTCTTTTTCATGATTAACGTGATTACGCTAAGGTGAATAATGAAACGTGATCATGTCCCATATTCAGGGAGATGAAGCTTGATATCCTCCTCATCTCCTTGTCTCGTCACCGCCGTCAACGCGTCTAGCTTCTCACTGCCTTGCCGTCGCCAGCGCTTCGAACCACTCGGGTGCCATGGACCTTGGGATGAAGACCAGATCTTGCGCGAGGTCGGCGAAGGTGAGAAGGAGACGCAACTCACGTTCACGCGGACTGTGTCAGATGGCGGCGACCACCATGGCCAGGAGCATGGCACAAGATGGTGCCATCTGTCTCCGCCCGCCTGTTTTTCATGCCGCCAGCAGTCCTCGGATCTGGTGAGCCTCATTTTCATGTATGACTTTATGAATATGAGCATTGATATTCTAGTTTTTTTTTTTTTGTATATAGATGACGTGATGCATTCCTAGATGATACATAGATGTATAGATGATGTGATGATATGATGCTTTTCCGTGCATATAAGCATTGATTTCTGTCTATACATCTGTTATGATGAATACGATTGTTTTCTTTATACATGATACATAGATATGTTGTGATGCATATATCTGAACTTGATTTCAGTGCTCATGGTGCATATAGGCGTTGATTTCTGCCTATACATGATGTATATAGCTGCTACGATGAATACAGTTTTTTTATAATAAATGATACGTAGAGATGTTATGATGATATGTTGTCGTTTATGACTATTTCTTGCTCAAGTTGATGTATGCACACATGGGTATTTTTACCCGTGGGTACCCATTTACCATGTCGAGTGATGGGTATGGGGAAAAATCAAACCCGTTGACGGGTATGAGTACGGATGATGGGTAAGCTCAAGGGGGGTGGGTAAGGGTATGAGATATGTCTACCCGTACCCAAACCCGGTGGGTGACATCCCTACCCCTACCCGAGATCCGCCGGTTTTGACACCGACATGGGGCCCCGACGCCGGCTCAATTGAGTATGGGTACCGGGTCCCCTTCGGCGGAATTCATGTCTTCATCAAGAAGAGATCGGCGAGCAGGCCCCGAGCCGGACATCTCTGACCGACCTCGGCCGAGACGGCTGGCCGTGCGAGACCCGCCCGGCTCACGCACTGTTGTGAAGCGTGCCTTCGTGGGATGCATCCACGGAGGGTTCTCTGAAGAATCTGTATCTGGTGGTGAGATGACCATCTATTCTGATGGTGAGTCGTCCACATGCGAGACAGATTCGTTGTATCAACTGCAAGACAGCGGGCTCGGGGGCTGTTCCGATGGCATCAGTATTCCGGATTTCCTTGAGCCGCCGAGCAGGGTCGGAATCTTCATGGCCGGCACGCAACCTATTCAAGACTCCACAACTGCGGCAGCAATAACCTCCGGGTCAAGCGGCCGGGGTAGGGAGGCCCTGTGGCGCCGCCTCAGTGTTGTTGGATCTCACGGACAAGATGACTGCTCTTAACCGCCATGGTCAACCCGGCGGATCAAGCTCAACATGATGCGGAAGTGGCGTAGCTGAAACTAGATATAGTGTAGGCTAAGGAAGATCTCGCGGTGGAAGATGTCAGGATGACCGCAGAGCAAGCGGCTCTAGACGCCCAGGCTCAGAGGATTCAGGCGCAGACTTTGCAGCTCACACAAGACCAAAACGCGTCTAATGAGGTCATGAGGAGAAGGTACCAGAAGACTCAGCCTCGGCTTCCTTCGGTTTATGATCCTCAAAACCTCTTCCATACACCCGGTGCAGGGCCGAGTAACCCTCCAGAGATAGACCGGGTTGCGACACCTGGGGTTGGGACGCCGGTTCAACCATAGGTGATGGGGCCTCCCCGCATGAATACTGTTCCACCTCAGTATGTACCAACGCCACTGGGTCATTATTCTAACCCGTTGGAGAACATGATCGCGGCGGCGGCACGACTGGCGGCTCTCCCGATGGACGGCGACTCTCCGGAAGCGGTTGAAACCCGTCGGGTTAGAGAACTTCTTCAGACGGTCTTAGCACAGCAGGAAGCGTACTCATATAGCCGGGATAGGATTCATTCAACCCCACGTCCAAGCCGAAGCCCGAGTTATAGCAGGCACATGGACTCAGCGGCCGTTTCAAGCAACGTCCGGCGTCGTAACCAGCCAGGCGGGCATGACCCGGCATGCAATGGAGCCTTTAACTTAGTGGATCAAGACAGGATACGTCAAGAGGCTGAGCGGGCGGCTCAGCAGGCGGCTGAGCAGGCGGCTCAGCTGACGGCTTACCAGCCTTATCCGGCTTATCCGACGACTTATATTGAGGTAGGCGTGGCCACCAGGACCGGAGGTGTCCCCTATCTGGTGTCGGCTCTATGTAACGAGCGTTTGCCCAAGGATTTCAAGGGACCTAGGAAGGTGCCTAATTATACGGCCGACTTATAGCCAGGGGCATGGATCGAAAGTTACGAGATGGCTATGGAATTACTGGAGGTCAGTTATGCTGCGACGGCCAAGTACTTCACCATGATGTTGGATGGGACCTCCCGCACTTGGTTGAAAAGCCTGCCGCCTAATTCAATCAGTTCATGGGCGGAGTTAAAAGCCCGGTTCATTCAGAACTTCAAGAATACATGCAAGCAGCCCATGTCAATTGTGGATTTGACTAGTTGCAAGCAGGAGGAGGGCGAGTCCACAACCCATTGGGTGCGCCGGGTTAAAGCCATAATACATTCGTCTGATGAGATGGATGCCGGCTCTGTGATCTTAATGTTGGATAAAAATCACCGTTTTTGCCTCCTCAAGATTAAGCTAGGGCGGCTCAAGCGCGATTGTAATGATATGGGTACGCTGATGGCGGCTCTGGTCAAGTACGCTGACTCTGATAGTACCAACGATCCCGAGTATGATGATGAAAAGACAGGGAAGGGAAAGAAGAATGTCAATGGCAAGGGCCCTCAGCATAACCCGGCAAATCAAGGAGGTAATAAACATAAGGTTGATGGTAGTTTGGAGTTTGTGGATAACACTAATGCACATGGCAATAAACAATGACGTAAGGGGAGACCACCTCCCCGGTCTGGCGGGTCAGGCCCCACGCTTGAGCAGTTACTGAATGAGCCCTGTCCGAGGCACGACACTCAGCAAAAGCCGGCTACTCATCTATGGAAGGACTGCACAATCATGAAGGCTTTCAAGAATTCCAACATGTTCGACGATAATAATGGGCAGGGCGGCGGCTCGGGTGGTGGCGGTTTTCATGGCCCGGGTGGCGGTTCAAATGCCAACTTTCAAAATTATCAAGGTAATCAAGGTGGTTATAACCAACAATCTGGCCAGGGTGGTCAGCAACAGCTGCAGGGTGGATACCAGAGCCATCCAAAACAGCTGAATAGTGGACAATATCATGTGTTTACCACCAGTTTGTGCAAACGAGACCAGAAGCTTCATAAGAGGGATGTGAACGCTGTTGAGCCGGCAGTTCCTCGTTATTTGAGATGGTCTGAGCAGCCTATTCTATGGAGTAGGGAAGATCACCCTCCCCAGGTTGATAATCCGGGTCACCTGGCATTGGTGGTGGCCCCTCAGGTTGGTGGATATAAGTTCACTAAAGTGCTCATGGATGGAGGTAGCAGCATCAACATCCTCTATTACGACACCTTCTGTCGCATGGGGTTAACTGATAAAAACCTTAAGCAGTCCAACACTGTTTTCCATGGCGTCGTGCCTGGTAAGTCGGCGTATCCAGTTGGAAAGATCGATATGGAGGTGGCCTTTGGAGATGAGTATGACTCCAGGGCCGAGAAATTGACTTTTGAGGTGGTCAAGATCAGAAGCTCGTATCATGCTCTGTTTGGGCGGCCAGCTTATGCCAAGTTCATGGCACGACCGTGTTATGTGTATTTACAGCTCAAGATGCTGGGTCATAAGGGTACCATCATAGTGCATAGGAGCCGAAAGATAGCCTTGGAATGTGAGGAAGGCGACGCGGCTTATGCTGAGTCGGTCTGTGCAACAGAAGAGTTGAAGTTCTACAAGGACAATGTTGACCCGGCAGATATGACGTCTTTGAAAAAGCCAACCACAGAGCATGAGCCGGTCATGAAGTTTAAGTCGGCCGATGATACCAAGCTTGTTGACTTTGTTCCAGGCGACTCATCTAAGCAGTTCAGTATTAGTGCTAATTTGGATCCCAAATAGGAAAGCACGCTCATCGAGTTCATCCGTGAGAACCGGGACATCTTTGCATGGAAACCTTCTGACATGCCAGGTGTATCGAGAGAACTCGCTGAGCACACTCTTAATATTGATCCAAAGTTTAAGCCGGTCAAGTAGTTTCTTTGGCGGTTCAATGAGGAGAGGCGTAAAGCCATTGGTGAGGAAGTAGCCCGGCTCTTGGCGGCTGGGTTCATTATTGAAGTTTTTCATCTAGAGTGGTTGGCTAACCCGGTGCTGGTGCTTAAGAAAAATGGCACTTGGCATATGTGTGTGGATTACACAGACCTAAACAAGGCTTGTCCGGCTAACCCCTTTGCTCTCCCTCGTATTGATCAAATCATTGATGCTATGGCGGGTTGTGAGCGCTTGAGTTTTTTGGATGCTTACTCTGGTTATCATCAGATCAAGATGGCAGTTAAGGACCAGGAGAAGATGGCGTTCCTTACTCCGCTTGGAGCCTTCTGCTATGTATCTATGCCTTTCGGGCTCAAGAGTGCCCAGGCGACTTACCAGCGGTGTGTGCAGAATTGTCTTCATAATCAAATTGGGCGCAATGTTCATGCTTATGTGGACGACATTGTGGTGAAATCTAGAGAGAAGGAGACCTTGATAGATGATCTGAAGGAAACCTTTGACAATCTTCGGGTCTACAAGATGATGCTTAACCCGGCCAAGTGTGTTTTTGGCGTGCCTGCAGGCAAGCTTTTGGGTTTCCCGGTTTCTAACAGGGGCATCGAGGCTAACCCAAAGAAGATCAAGGCCATCACCTCTCTGGCTAAGCCGGCGTGTATCAATGATGTTCAGTGTTTGGCGGGTCATATCGCTGCTTTAAGCCGGTTCATAAGCCGGTTAGGTGAGAAGGCCATACCACTGTACCAAATGATGAAGAAGACAGATGACTTCGTCTGGAGTGACGCTGCTAACGCTGCCTTTGAAGATTTGAAGAGACAGCTGGCTGAGCCGCCGGTTCTTACTACTCCCATTGATAAGGAGCCCTTATTGTTATATGTGGCTGCTAACACACGTGCCTTCAGCGTGGCCATCGTGGTGGAGCGCAAGGAGGCTGGCAAGGAACATCCGGTTCAGCGGCCGGTTTACTACATAAGTGAGGTACTTATTGAGTCCAAGCAACGGTATCCACATTGGCAGAAGCTCGTTTATGGGGTGTTCATGGCAAGCCGGAAGCTTAAGCAATATTTCCTGGGCCACCCTATCACTGTGGTTAGTTCTGCTCCTTTAGGATATATCATTCAAAACAGAGAGGCCATAGGACGAGTTGCCAAGTGGGCCATTGAACTTGGGCCTCATGGTTTAAAGTATGTGCCACGCACTGCTATCAAGTCTCAAGCACTGGTGGATTTCATCAACGATTGGACAGAGCTGCAGATGCCTAAAGAAAAGCCGGATAATACATATTGGACTATTCACTTTGATGGGTCCAGGCAATTGGAGGGCTCGGGGGCTGGAGTTGTTTTGGCTTCCCCTCGAGGTGACAAATTTTGTTATGTGCTACGGTTGATGTTTCCCTGTACTAACAATGCAGCTGAGTATGAGGCCTTACTCCATGGTCTTTGGATGGCTAAGGAGATGAGCTTAAGCCAGGTAAGTTGTTTTGGCGACTCAGATTTGGTGGCTCAACAAGTATCAGGCAAGTGGGATTCCAAGGATCCTGTCATGGAGGCTTATCACCGTGAAGTTGATGCCATTGCTGGACATTTTAAGGGTTACCAAGTGGAGCACATTGACCGCAGAAAGAACGAGGCGGTTGATGCCTTTAAGTCGGTCGGGCTCTCAAACAGTAAGCCGGGTGCCGCCTAATACTTTCTTGGATATTACGCATAACCCTTCCTCCAAGTTACCTACAGAGGAAGACTTGGTTGTTCGACCGAAGCACAATTGGTGGCGGCTCTTCACGTCATCCTAGATTGGACAGTGCCATATTTGGCTTACATGACCCGGGGCGAGTTGCCTGAGGATGAAATCTTGGCCAGGCAGATAACCCGGCGGTCTAAGTCAATGACAATTGCCAATGGCGAGTTGCATCATCGCAGTGTTACAGGGGCATTTCAGCGTTGTGTTTCCCCTGAAGAAGGCCAAGAAATTCTACATGAGATTCATGAAGGGGATTGCGGCCATCATGCCGGGTTAAAGTCCCTTGTGGCCAAGGCATTCCGTCATGGATTCTATTGGCTGACGGCTCATGCTGATGAAGAGGACCTGGTCAGTAAATGTGACGGTTGTGAGAAGTTCTCAAGACGGGCTCACGTGCCGGCTCAAGAGTTGAGGATGATTCCAATTACTTGGTCGTTTGCAGTCTGGGGGCTTGACATGGTTGGGCCTTTCAAATGGTCCAAATATAAAAAGACCCACCTTTTGGTGGCGGTTGATAAATTTACAAAGTGGGTTGAGGCAGAGCCAGTCAGTAAGTGTGATGCAGCTACGGCGGTTCAGTTCATGAAAAAGGTGATATTTCACTTCGGCTTTCCACACAGCATTATAACTTACAATGGCACTAATCTGTTTAAAGGCGCCATGGAAGAATTTTGTCAACGTGAGCATATTCGGCTTGATGTTTCATCAGTGGCTCACCCTCAATCCAATGGTCAAGCCGAGAGAGCCAATCAGGAGATCTTCAAAGGCATCAAGCCCCGGCTTTTGGTCCCTGAGGGAGTCCTGGATTAGGGGTGTCCGGATGGCGGACTATGACCTTTGGCGGACTCCTGACTATGAAGATACAAGATTGAAGACTTCGTCTCGTGTCCGGATAGGACTTTCCTTGGCGTGGAAGGCAAGCTTGGCGATACGACATGTAGATCTCCTCCCATTGTAACCGACTACATGTAACCCTAGCCCTCTCCGGTGTCTATATAAACCAGAGAGTTTTAAATCCGTGAGGGACAATAACAACAATCATACCATAGGCTAGCTTCTAGGGTTTAGCCTCTACGATCTCGTGGTAGATCAACTCTTGTACTACCCATATCATCAATATTAATCAAGCAGGAGTAGGGTTTTACCTCCATCAAGAGGGCCCGAACACAGGTAAAAACATTGTGTCCCTTGTCTCCTGTTACCATCCGCCTAGACGCATAGTTCGGGACCCCCTACCGAGATCCGCCGGTTTGACAATCGACATTGGTGCTTTCATTGAGAGTTCCTCTGTGTCGTCACCTTCAGCCGATGGCTTCTTGATCATCAACCACGACGCGGTCCGTGGTGAGACTTTTCTCCTGGATAGATCTTCGTATTCGGGCGGCTTTACTGCTGGGCCAATTCACTTGGCCATCTGGAGCAGATCGAAAGCTACGCCCGCCATCGTCAGATTTGGAAGTTTAAACTACACGGCCGACATCCGTGGAGACTTCATCTTCGACGGATTCGAGCCACGGCCGAGCGCGCCGCACTGTCACGATGGGCATGATCTAGCTCTGTCGCCGGACAGTGCCCCGAGCGCCGCTCGGGTTTCCTCTCCGACCCTTAGCTCGGAGCCTACTGCGCCGATCGGGGACGGATGGTTGGACACCGCCCCGGGGGCTGCAATCTCTACGGCAGTCGAGCCGAATACCAGCCTTGTCCTTTGTGAAGCTCGTGACTCCAAGGTGCCAGACTCCTTTCTAGATTCCGAATCTTCCGCACCCCTTCCGATCGAACCCAATTGGGCTCCGATCATGGAGTTCACCGCCGCGGACATCTTTCAGCATTCGCCCTTTGGCGACATCCTGAATTCACTAAAGTTTCTCTCTTCGTCAAGAGAGCCCTGGCCGGACTATGGTCAGCAAGGTTGGGATGCGGACGACGAAGAAATTCGAAGCCCACCCACCACCCACTTCGTAGCCATCGCCGATGATTTAACCGACATGCTCGACTTCGACTCAAGACATCGACGGTATGGACGCCGATGAAGGAGACGATCAAGAACCAGCGCTTATAGGGGGATCGGAAAGCCACCTGTCCATATGACATATACATGGTGGACACCCCAAAGGAAGGGAATGGCGATGGAACAATGGAGGATGACCCCTCCAAGAAACAGCCTAAACGCCAACGTCAGCGGCGCTGCTCTAAATCCCATCACAGCAAAAACGGTGATTCCGGCACCGGAGACAATAACACCGGACAAAGGTTGAAGACAACCCCCTCCGGATTCAAATAAGCGGGAGGAGGGTGAAGCCAGCCCTCATAAGAGAGCGGCAGATAGAGAGGTCGAGGACGACAATTATATGCCTCCCTCCGAAGACGAGGCAAGCCTCGACGACGACGAATTTGTCGTGCCAGAGGATCCCGTCGAACAAGAGCGTTTCAAACGCAGGCTTATGGCCACGGCAAGCAGCCTCAAGAAAAAACAGCACGACTTAGAGTCGACTTAAGATTTGCTAGCCGACGATGATGGATCCGAAGTCCCGCTTACCAAGAGTACAAACCCTAAACCCAAAGCGCAGGCTGCTACCCCAACTAGGGAGGAAGCAACTAAACCTACATCAACAGCCAGATGATGCGGCCGATCAGCCCACCCCTGCGGGTCAGCGATGTAGAGGCCTTTCGCCCTCAACTCAAGCCGCACTCCGGCACCGCTCAAAAGTACCAAGGCATCGGGAAACGCCACGACCTGCGAGACACATTGGAGGACAAGGCAAGGCAAACAAGATCGATTCACGGATCGCGTATGCGCCCATGACACGTGGCGATTTACAATCACGCTGGATATGGCAAATACGGCGGGCCAAACACAATGCACAAAGCTCATCCGAAGCTACGCCGTGATATAGCCTAGTACATGTAGGCGCCAAGACACCCACTATGCTTCATGATGAAGTAATGGATCATCAAATCCCCGAGGGTTTTAAACCCGTTAACATCAAATCATACGATGGCACAACAAATCCTGCGGTATGGATCGAGGATTATCTCCTTCATATCCACATGGCCCGCGGTGATGATCTACATGCTATCAAATACCTCCCGCTCAAGCTTAAAGGACCAGCTCGGCATTGGCTTAACAGCCTTGCCCGGCAGAGTCAATTGGTTGCCGGGAGGACACGGAACTGCATTCCTTGACAACTTCCGTGGCACTTATGTGCGACCACCGGATGCCGATGACCTAAGCCACATAATTCAAGAGCTGCAGGAATCGCCGAGACAACCGACACGGTTCCTAACCAAGAAAAAATCAAATCAGTCGACCGTCCGGATGCAGAGGCCCTTGCAACCTTCAAACATAACATCCGAGATGAATGGCTTGCCCAAGACCTAGGATAGGAAAAGCGAAATCCATGGCAGCCCTCACAACACTCATGACCGGCTTTTATGCTGGAGAGAAGAAAGCTGGTACGGCTCGTAGTAATAACATGACCAAGAGCCCCGTAATTCGGATACCAAGGACAACAATGGCAGGTCACGTCGTAATACACAAGTTACCGCATTAACGGCGCATAATATCGAGGATATCAGAACACGCCCAATATGCGACCCTATCCAAAAGGAACTCAAGGTCCCACCAAGGATAGACCCGCATATTGAAACGCTTTTGCAAGGTGGATATCATTACATCAACATTACATAATAGATGGGGATACATACATAAGGCATACAATGCCACACGAATACAACAATACATTATACAAAGATCATCATCCGACTACGGATGAAACACAAACAGAAACTCAAACGACATCCACTGCTAGCCCAGTGCCGACCGAACCTATCCCCGATCAAGAAGAAGCGTAAGAAAACTCAAGCAAGCAAGTAGCGCCTCGCCATGATCATCGTGATAACTGCAGACTGCAGAATCGTTGTTGTAGTAATGTCTGCAAAACCACGAGGACTCAAAGAATCCCATTACCATGGGTATCAAGACTAGCAAAGCTTAAGGGAAAGGAAGGGGTAAAGTGGTGAGGCTGCAAGAGCGACTAAGCATATATGGTGGCTAACATACGCAATAAGAGCGAGAAGAGAACAAGCGGAACGGCCGCCAACTAGTAATGATCAAGAAGTGATCCACCGAACTCCTACTTACGCCAAACATAACACGTAAACCGTGTTCACTTCTCGGACTCACGAGAAGAGACCATCACGCTACACATGGGGTTGATGCGTTTTAATTCGGATCACGGTGTCAGAGTTATCTACAACCGGACATTAACAAATTCCCATCCGCCATAACCGCAGTAACGGCTTTCAAAGATTATACCTGCAGGGTGTCCCAACTTAGCCGATGACAAGCTCGCGATCAACGAAGCGAATAGACCTTCTCCCGTGAAGACCCGATCAGACTCGGAATCCCGGTTTACAAGACGCTTTCGACAATGGTAAAACAAGACCAAAGAAGACCGCCTCGATGCGCCGACATCCCGATAAGAGCTGCACATATCTCGTTTCTCGAGGCAACACCGGATAAGCAATCCGTACAACTAAACCGCACCTCAAGTTTCCACGAGGTGGCGCAAAGGGTTCTAGTTCGACCAACACTTAGACAAGCACCGCCCGGGGTGGGCTAATGAAGATGACCCTCGGGTTGGCCGACCCAAGGGAAAGGATAGGTGGTGGTGAGGCAAATGGTAAAACCAAGGTTGGGCCTTCTTTGGAGGAGTTTTATTCAAAGTTTAACTGTCAAGGGGTCCCATAAATCACCCGACCGCTGTAAGGAACGCAAAAATCCGGGAACATAACACCGGGTATGACGGAAACTAGGGCGGCAAGAGTGGAACAAAACACTAGGAAAAAGGCCGAGTCTTCCACCCTTTACCAAGTATATAGATGCATTAATAATATAAGAGATATTGTGATATCCCAACCAAAAACCTGTTCACCATGGAGAAATCTTCAACTTCACCTGCAACTAGCAACACTATAAGAAGGCTGAGAAAAAGCAGTAACATAGCCAAACAACGGTTTGCATAGGAAAGGTGTCAAAGGTTAGCGGTTCATGGCAATATGGGATGGCTCGATAAACAGGTAATAGGTAGCGCAGCAAAGCGATAGAACGAAGCAACTAGCATAGCAATGATAGTAGTGAGATCCAGTAGAAGCGGTCATCTTGCCTGAAATCCCGCAAGGAAGAAGAACGAGTCCATGAAGAAGACGAACGGATGAAGCCGAACCAAGAGTAGACGAATCTAATCCTCCACGATCGCATAGCGGAGCAGGGAACTATCGAGAAGAAGCACACAACATAGTAAACACACCACACATGAACAAGGCATGATGCACAACAAGCATGATGCATGACCAAGCTACATGAAGTTATTCATGGCAAGAGATGATGCAAACAAGAGCAACACATCAAGGCAAGTTTAAATGAGGCCGGGAACAACATATAACAATACCGGTAAGTCCTCATAAACATATTTCGAAGTTAGTCCAGATCTGAATAAACATTATGTTCAAGTTGTTAAACATCAAGTTAAGACGCACCAAGATGATCTACATGAGATTCTAGTCGAGTTACATATAAAGTTCATTTAGTTCGGAGCTACGGCCTAGAAGATATGAGCAACACAAGTTAAACATGGCATAGATGCAAAATGCACACAAACATCAAGCAAACACCTCAAAACAAGGATGCAACATGATAATATGAAACTACATGCAATTCTAAGCAAGTTTCATATAGAGCACACTCAAAACGGAGCAACGGTTCAACACATGCACACTATACAAGTTATAAGGACAAGCTGTCTAAAACAGCGACTAGGCATATTGCACGCATCAAAACAACATGCTACAGCACCCCAACATAATAACAAAAGGCATGGACATGAACTAAGGGTAAAGCATTACAAAACATGAACACTGAGCTATCTCCAGAAATCACTAGAACATGCTCAAACACACATGGTAAGATTGCAAGTTTCAACAATTTCAGACTTTGCAGAAAATAACAGCACGATGCAATGTTTAGAGCTATCAAACAACATGTTACCGGAACTTATAATGGCAAACAAAGGCATGGCATGAATCTACTAATTTCATAGATCAAAAGTCCCTTACTGACCATAAGCCAAAAGGGATCAGAAGATATAATGGCACCCATGTAAACATAGCAAGTTTTTATACAGATTCAAACATGGCAGGAATATAAATATGAAGGCATGTAAATGAGCTTGTGCAACTCAATACAGAGCAATACATGGCATGGCAAGGAACCCAACAGTAAGAAGGCATGTTTGTGAAGCAAACCAAGTTAAGAACAAGTCCATAGCATGCAAGGATCAACTACAATAAGCTTGGCCAAATTGAATAACACGTAAACAATCTGCCAGGAATCAGAATGAAGCAAAAGTAGAGCACTAAAATGACATGCTATACTACTCCATAATTGCAACAAAGGGCATGAATGGATAGACAATAACCTCTAGTCCAAAACACCCTTACTGAAGTATCTCAAATTATGCATGGATCTCTCTGTAACAACATGTTTACATGGCAACATTTTAACAGCAAAACAGGGACTAAAAACAGCATTAACACGATGCCTAGTTTGCATGCTTGTGCTAGTCACCACATTGATCACAAAAATACATGGCATACACCACTCTAAAGAAGACATAGCCTAGTTCAAAACACATGTAGGAATCAACCTCATAGGATGCACACATCAATCATGGCAAAAATGACAAAAGAGCTCGTTCTGATAACAGACAGCAGAAAACAAAACGAAGCACTCTTACAACAATGATTCAGGCATCTATATGACCTCAAATGAATATGATGCAATGGAATAAAATGATTTACTCTTCGAGGCGAACAATTTGACATATTATACGCACGAAACAGAGCTACGGATACCGAGATATAGCACAATGAACATGGCAGGATTTCAACAGAATCTGGGGACTTAGCAAAAATTATACCTCCGGGAAAAGTCAACCCGGGACGGAGGCGTTCCGGGACGGGGGGATCCGGGACGAGGCAGAGGCATTTGGATGGGCGAGGTGGTGGATCTGATCCCGATCCACGGACCTCGCCGGAGTAGCTCGCCGGAGACGGCGGGGACGGCGCCGGAGAGGCGGAGACGCGCGGCGGCGCGGGGAGGCGCGGGCGGCGCCGGGCTGGAGGCGGCTGGAGCAGGCGGCTCGCGGCGGAGCCGGAGCAGGGCCGGGGCAGGCCGGGGCTAGGGCGACGGCGGCGGGCACCGGCCGGGGCGGGAGCCGGCGGCGCGGGGCCGGGAGACGGCAGCGCGGGCAGGGCGGAGCTTCGGGCTGGGCGGCGGCGCAGCTGGGCGGCGGCGGGAGCTGGTCGGGGCGGCGGCTCGGGAGGAGCCGGCGCGGAGCGGGCCGAACGGCGGCGGGGACAGGCTCGCGCGGGCCTCAGATGGGCTCGCCAGGCCCGCGGCGGCGCGCAGGAGAGAGAGAGGCCGGCGGGACAGGTGGCAGGATCCGATTGGGCGCTGCGGCGGGGCGGACATGTCCGCATCCCGGATTTTTTTACGTCGGCGGCGGGGCGAATATGATATAGTGTTTGCGCGAGATTTCGGGGGAGGGGGCTAATTTATAGATAGAGGGAGCTAGGAGGCCCAAACGAAAGACGAGTTTCATTAATGACGTGATCGAACGGCATCGAGTAGCGTGGAGGGAGTTAGATGGGTTTGGGCCACTTTGGAAGGGTGTTGGGCTGCAAAGAGAGAGGGCTTTACTACATCTGCTAACTGCTGAGTACCAAAACGACCTCCAAATGGCACGAAACTTGACAGGCGGTCTACCGGTGGTATACCAAGGCCACTTGGCAAGCCTCGGGCCATTCCGAGAAAGTTTAATACCCGCACACAAAGAGAGAGAAGAGGGGGACGCCGGAGGACATAGGAGCGTCGGATCGCGAAACGGACAACGGGGAAAAGGCTCGGATGCATGAGATGAACACGTATGCAAAATGAAATGCACATGATGACATGATAAAATGCAACACGCAAGCAAATGACATGGCAACGATGACGAATAAGCTGGGTGACATCGGCGCAGACGGATCGAGGCGTTACAATCTGACGATCAATGCCGGATTGATTCAGAGGCTCTAAACCCGGTCGTGGAAGAAGCCATTCAAAAGAAATCCTCCGGGCCCATCCAGTTTAGGCGGATACTCGATCACTGCGTGCGGATACACGGCACCCCGAACAACTACCAATCACACCAACATGGATTGTTGGGTGTTCAAGTAAGCGGCAAGCTAAGCCGAAAAGCAGAGACAAGTGTACATAAGCGATGGCGAGGAAGGAGGAGCCCCGGCCGCCGAACAACAAAGGATAGAAGGGCTTTCCCCCACAAGTGCGGACGGTGAACATGATATACACAACCCACATCCCCAAAAAGGAACAGAAGCATGCGCTCAGGGACGTATATGCGTTGGAGCCAGTCGCCCCAAAGTTCAACCCATGGTTCACCTGCCCGATCACTTTTGATCGAAGGGACCACCCCACTAGCATTCGTCACGGCGGATTCGCCGCATTGGTCCTAGACCCAATCATTGTGGATTTCACCTCACTAGAGTCCTCATGGACGGCGGCGTGACTGAACTCGCTTTATCAGGATACAAAGGCGGAAAATGGGCATAGATCCTCAAGATTAAACCCACAAAGACGACCTTCAAAGGCGTCATACTGTGTAGAGGCCAGTTGTATAGGCTCGATTACACTCGAAGTGGTCTTCGGATCCCGGATAATTTCGAGCGAAGAGTTAATCTTCGACATAGTCCCGTTCTCCGCGATGGCTATCACACCGCCGGACGAACCGCATTCGCAAAATTCAATGCGGTGCCGACTACGATATCTCAAGCTCAAGATGATAAAAGGCCCTCGCATGAGTCATTACGGTCAATGGAAACACCGAGCGCTCTCTCCGAGCGGAGGAGCACACGGCGGCCTGGCGGCGGAAGTACAAAGTAGCCTCTCAAGGTAATTCTCGGTCCATTAAACGTCTCGACAACGCTGCGTCAGCCTGGCCAAGTAACCTACAACAAGACCGTTTAGCACGCGTTAGAGCAAGCATAGCGATGCGGCCCCAACCCGACCCTCGCGAAATTGCGATACGGATTACCGCAGCGTACATAATTATGCTGCGGAAATACCATGGGCATATGAGGGAGAAACAACCACGGCACGCCCAGTTGACAAGGCTCAACCGCACTAGGGGCTCCCGATTTTGCCATTTCTTTTTTTATTTTATATACTTTCAGGACTCCACTATTCGAAAGGCACGTCCGGCAAGACAATCGCCCGAGCAGATGATGCAATGACCGGGGAGACAACAAGCCACGTCAAATGTCCAGGTGGTCTCTATAACGAGCTAAATACTTGTCTTACTTAAAGTCTCGCAGCTTGCCCCTGGAGGGGGACATGTCAAATAATCCCATCTCTTGCATACCGCACTATTTGTATCGTTCTGCTCTCATAGCAGCCCTTTTAATAAACAATACATAGCTCTTGTCTATTATTGCACTCATTTCTTATATAAATATGTTCAGTTATGACATTATGCAACCGTACACTTTGGTAGTGCAGCCAATACACCGTGGGCTTAAGTACCCCATAATGCGTTGTGAGAAGACCGAACACTCTCATGAGTGCGGCACCCGAACTTATAGCATTATATGCATCGACTCCGAATCATGTCTTGGGTCAATAGTTGGGTTTGCGGCTCCCATGTTTTGGTACCTTACGTTCCGCTATGTCGGCTAAGGTAGTATTTGGGAGAACTATCTGCGATTGTGCCCCAGGTTGAGCTGGGTTAACACCTCGAGAGAAAGCTAAAACTGACCATCATGATAGAGCGAGAGGCCAGGTCATTGCTCGAGAGGTTTTTCGAGTCCTTAAAGACTTATGCCGCTTAGAGCGAGGAGCTGGCTTTGTCCGGCCTAGGCGTGGATAAGCGCCCGAACTCGGTCTTCCGAATACTAGGGGCTTCGCCGAAATTTAAAATTATAGAATTCTATGGCTAAGTGAGAGTGATAAAGCATTATAAGTCTGATTGCCTTGTTCGCTGTGTTGAGCGCCTCCCTCGATGGACCCAAGAATGGGAACAAGAGCACTCAGGTTTATCCTGAACACCCCAACACTCGTGGACGCCCTCATAATACATCTCGGGCTGGCGATGCTCCTTCCCCTCTGGTGGGCCATTCGTCACGACTTTCTCTCAAGATCCAGCTTGCCCCAGGCACTTTGGCACGGGCAAGGGCCCTCTGAGCACCTTCGATGCATACTGGAGCACTTGATGACTTCAAGCCATGGACAGGCATCCACCACCAACAAAAGCCAAAAGTAGCTCCTGTGCATGGCCTCCCACGAGCCCACCGCCTATAAGGCCCTTCATGGCTTGTTCGGCTACCTTATGGAGCTCGACCACCGCTTCAATTTGGTCGCTCAGGCACCGGAGTCCGGCCTCGGTGTCTGGGACTAGAACACTTTCTCCGTTGAGCTCCCTCCTCGGCCCGGTAGAATCTGGCTGACGCCGGATACATCAGGCAGATCTGCGAATGCTCTGGAGCTCCGGACTCGGGTAAGTAACAGGTAATTTACTTTCACGTGCTTGCTTTGCATAAAGAATGCCTTACCCGCCGCTATCTTCTTCATCGCCTCAATTTCCTGAAGGGCCTTTTGGGCTTCGGCCTTGGCAGACTTGGCGCTTTCAAGTGTTGAGGCAAGCTCGGACTCTCGCGTCTTTGAGTCAAGCTCTAAACCCTCGAATTTCTTCACGAGAGCATCGAGCTCTTGCCGCACCTCCGCCACCCGCGCCTCTTGCTTTTCCCGCTCAGTGTGCTCCATGGCCGCATTATCTTTGGCCTTGGACAGCGCTTCCTTCAGGGCCGCCACCTCAGTTGTGGCTCCTGCAACATTCACGTTGGTCCTGTCATTATTTGCAACCAGGTATTTTTATATACTTACATAAGGTCTTACATACCTTCCTTGTCCTCGATCTGCTTGCTTGGCACGGGCCGAGCTCGTTCTCGAACCGCTCGAGGCTACTGCTTCAATGCATCGACCTCCATTGATCGGTCTTGGCAGAGGTCGGCACAGCCTGCATTCCCATATTGACATATTTATGTTAGACTCCTGCTTATATCTTTTAGATCCTCACCTGGTTTTTCTTCCGAACACCAAAGCTGGGCATCAAGGGCTACTTGTCTATGCGATAACATTTTCATATGTTTTAAATACATACCTCAAAGCACGTTAGAAGGTGATGCAGCTTCGTCACCGCTCTTGGCGGGTTGAACCTTCTGAATCACCGCACTCATAATAGTGCGGTGCTCCTCGTCGATGGAGGCGCCGTTAAGCACCTCCAGCAAATTCTCCGGCGCCTCCGGTTGGGCCGGAGGCAGCGGATCGCTCAGGCTTGCCCTCCTTGCGAGGGGCGCCTCTGGACTCGAGAATCACTGAAGGTTCGGGCGGTGTCCCGCCCAGGCGGACTTAGATCCTCTGGGGCTTCATCCCCTTTGGGCACAGGTCCGGAGGTCGCCTTGGCGCCTCAGGACCACCTCCTCTGGTGTAGCCCTTTTGGGACTCCACCTGCGTCATCATCCGTAGGGCGAGGGGAGGAGGCCGCCGGGAGTGAAGCGCTATTCACATCCGACGAATCCAGGGAGCCGCTCGACGAATCGCCGAGTTGAGCCTTGGGCGGACTGCATGATTGAATTCGGCGGCGAAGGTCTTTGTACAATAGAGGAACGCCATAAGTTATTACGGTATCCAGGATACTTACGATTTTGCTGGGGCTTGGCCTTGGATGGCCATTCCTTCTCAGCATTGCGTCGGCGTCGGAGGCGTAGTCCGGAAGAAGGGTCTTCCCTTCTTGGACCCTCCGTCCTCCCGATTGGGCGGCCTTCCTTTTCTTTCCTCCCCCCGCTGGAGGGGGAGAGGCTTCTTCTTCCTCCTCCTCGTCTTCGGAGGCGGAGGGCGCTTCGGGGTCATCGGGCGATGAATCCGACACCACCAGGCGCCGGGAACTCTTTCGAGTCCCGTGGCCTTCTTCTTAGCCTTCTTCTCCGGACCACGTGAAGTCTTGGAACCAGCGCTCGTCAAGCGTGCATCTGCTGGGCCTTCAGCAAAGGGGCAGACGGTCAAACTGTTCGGACGTCCTCTTCGATCTGTCGAAAGGAGCGGAGTTTAGATCTGCATAGAGTCAAACTATGAAAATCAAGTGTCCTGTAAAGGATAAAAACAAGCTTACTTCGGTGGCTTGGCGCTTGGCGCAGAATCCGCGATCCTCGATGACGGGAGGGGAGACCTCGGAGCTCTTGAATAGCACCTTCCAGGCGTCCTCGTGCTTTGTGTCGAAGAGCTGGACAAAGTGCAGTCTTTGGGCCGGGTCGAACTCCCACAAGTTGAAGGCCGTCGTTGACACGAGAGGATCCGTGGAAGAGCATGGCTTTGGACTACGTTGACAAGTTTAACCTTCTTGTTCACCGGGTCTTGGGCCAGCGAGGTTTGGAGTCCGGCCACCTCTTCCGGATTACCCCTGACAACAGGCCGTCTCTTTCCAAGATGTGAGCCGTGTGGGGATGCAGATTGGAATTCGGGGCTGCTTTGCCCTTTCGAAGTCACGCGTCTCGGTGATGTAGAACCACCCCGATTGCCACCCTTTGATGGTTTCCACAAAGGAGCCCTTGAGCCATGTGACATTGGGCATCTTGCTCACCATGGTGCCTCCGCACTCCACTTGCCGGCCGCCCACGACCTTCGGCTTGACGCTGAAGATCTTCAGCCATAGGCCGAAGTGGGGCTTGATGCGGAGGAAGGCCTCGCACACGACGATAAACGCCGAGATGTTGAGGATGAAGTTCGGAGTCAGATCATGGAAATCCAGGCCGTAGTAGAACATGATCCCCCTGACAAATGGGTGAAGTGGGAAGCCCAGTCCACGGAGGAAATGGGTGAGGAACACCACCCGCTCATGGGGCCCAGGGGTGGGGATGAGTTTCCCCTCATCTGGAAGCCGGTGCGCAATGTCGCCAGACAAGTATCCGACCTTCCTTCACTTTTTGATGTGCCCCTCCGTAACGGTGGAGGCCATCCATCTACCTCCCGCTCCGGACATAATTGGAGAGGGTCGAGGTGGGAAGAGCGGGCTTGGGCGCTGGAGCTCGAGTGCGCGAAAATGGATAAGCAAAGGAGGAAGAAGGCGTAGATTGAAAGGGCGGATTCGTATCCCCTTATATGGGCGGCCGGAACTATGTGCCCTCACCAGCCTAATAAAACTCGCTTATCTCCCAAGCGCCACGATTGGTGGCGCGGTTGGGTTACCCACGCCCGTATTGATGAGAATCCCGGAATAATGGGACACAATCTCTGCTTTGACAAGACGTGCCAAGGAAACCGCCTCGCTAAACACGCTGAGGTGGGACAGTAAAACGATTCAAATGAAGGCTTGGCTGTGGCATGATGTCACGCTATGGAATACGTCAGCAAATTAAGATCTGTGCAGATATTATTCTCTCTACGGTGGTATGTGGAACTTATTTTGCAGAGCCGGACACTATCCTTGTGTTTAACATCTTCTATGAAGTATTCGGAGGAGGAACCCGCCTTGCAATGTCAAGACAATTTCTTGGCGCCCGGACTCGTCGTCATTGAAGCCTGGTTGAGGGGCTACTAAGGGAGTCTGGATTAGGGGTGTCCGGATGGCGGACTATGACCTTTTGGCGGACTCCGGACTATGAAGATACAAGATTGAAGACTTTGTCCGTGTCCGGATAGGACTTTCCTTGGCGTGGAAGGAAAGCTTGGCGATACGATATGTAGATCTCCTCCCATTGTAACCGACTCTGTGTAACCCTAGCCCTCTTTGGTGTCTATATAAACCGGAGAGTTTTAGTCCAGTGGGAATGAACAACAATCATACCATAGGCTAGCTTCTAGGGTTTAGCCTCTCACGATCTCGTGGTAGATCAACTCTTGTACTACCCATATCATCAATATTAATCAAGCGGGAGTAGGGTTTTACCTCCATCGAGAGGCCCGAACACAGGTAAAAACATCGTGTCCCTTGTCTCCTGTTACCATCCGCCTAGACGCATAGTTCGGGACCCCCTACCCGAGATCCGCCGGTTTTGACACCGACATTCCCCTTGCACCGGATGAGGGTTGTTGGGTTGAGGAATTATCCTCTGTGATATGGAGCATCAACACTACCCCCGACAGATCTATGGGTTATACGCCCTTCTTCATGGTCTACGGAGCTGAGGCGGTTCTCCCTAGTGACATCCCTCATGACTCGCCCCGCGTGGCGGCTTATGTTGAAGCGGACAATGAGCAGGCGCGTCAGGATGCCCTTGACCTGTTAGATGAAAAGCGTGACTTGGCAGCAACTCGCTCGGCGATTTACCAACAGGACATGCGCTGTTATCACAGCCGCCGGGTTAAGACCAGAACCTTTCAGGAAGGTGATTTGGTGCTCCGGCTCATCCAGGATCAAACTGATGCACACAATTTATCCCCACCTTGGGAAGGGCCCTTTGTGGTCAGCAAGAACTTGAACAACGGGCCATACTACCTTATCGATGTTCGAGAGCACAAAGACTCACGTAAGTCGGAGGAGGAGCCCCACCGGCCGTGGAATATTGCTCATCTTCGTCCATACTACACTTGAGCCACCGGCTCTCATGATGTACATATTTTGACAATGTATATATTATGATAAATAATAAAGCAAGACCTATGTCCTTTTTTCCTCCTCAAAGGTAAATGTGTCATTGTTATTATCATTGTCATGATCACTTGGGGGCTGATTGTAGATCTAGCTTAACCCTCTTGATCCGGCTTACGATCGTATTTGAATCTAGCCGTTAAAATTTATGATCACTAGGGGGCTTCCTGTTCAAACATAGGTCGTATTCGAACCAAAGAGAACATAGCTGTCGGTACCCTTTTGATTGGCACCTTCCGAGCTCACTAGGGGGCTTCTTGACCGTATTCTAATCATAGCTCAACCCCTTTTGGGAACCGAGGTTTGATCATATTCGAATCGAGTCGTTAAAAACTCTCAAAAAGGTCATTAGGGGCTTCATGTTCAAACATAGGTCGATTATTGAACCAAAGAGAACATACCTGTCGGTACCCTCTTGATCGGCGCAATGCCAAAGCCACTCGGGGCTACATGATCGTATTCGAATCCTAGCTTAACCCCTATGGAACGGTTTACTAATCGTATTCGAATCAGAAGGCTTGAATTTTTTATATTCTATTTGGTTTAAGTTTTCTTTGGAAGCACCCTTTATTTGACTTGAGACTCTTTTCAGGTTTACAAGTATAAGTGTGGTTAATTTTAACCCGGCTTGATATTGCCTGGTAAGTCGCCAATATATGAGCATCATTATACCTTTGGAAATATTGGTGTCCAAAGATTGGGTTATCACCCTTACTGACCGGGTCATACAAGCCGGCAGTGCAAATTCAAAAAGGTCACAGGTGTAAGATTATAGTTGTGTTTTAAACATTATATGTTACAACAAACTTATGTGTGATTCTTTTTTCATCTTAATATATCAAGTTATTATGACCCGCCTTGCGGTAAGCCACCAAGGGATCTTCTGGTCTGTTTTTATGTGCAGGACAGTTAAAAGAATTGGTCAAGCATACGGAAGCAGATGAAAAGTAAACACGGGTAAATATAACACGTCAGCTTAATGGCATTAAGCACAAAAAACGTGCACGATGGCACGGCCAAATCAAAGTTATTTCTATTCTATTACATGACTCCCCGAGTCCAAATGATTCATATTGTTTTTTAAGCACATCACAGGTATGAGCCGCCACGCCAGATTAGCTCTCATGTTACTTTGAAGCGTCAAATTGACCCTCTCCGCTTCATACATCCCCTTTCACCGGAAGGTTGATGATGACAAGTGAATGTTGTTCAAAGCTTTAAATTCAGCTTCATCATCAACTAGTCCGATGGTCAACTTCGAGCGAAGGTATGCTTCTGGTGGGGGATCGGTGGTCACTTTATAGTGAGGCGTTGGAATTCTCCGGTTCTCGGCGTCATAACCCGCGGCACTTGGTAAGATCCACTTAAATCACTATCCCAGGGTGGCCATGGGGCGTATCTCCTTTACACAAGCGGTAAAGTCTTCTTGTTCAAAGGGAGTGCCATCCTCCTTCAAGCTTGGATAGCTAGTGGCAATGTCGACCGGGTCTAACTCTGGTAGCCAAGCTTTGGCCCGGCTTAAAGCATTTACCACTCCGGCTCTTGCAGCTGACCTCCTCAGTTCATTGAACCGTTAGGGTAGCACGGAAAGCTTCTTCAAGACCTCTGCCAGGAGGGTAGGCACTTCATTTGACAAAGCCACCATGGCTAGTGCACGCTGAGACCCGGTGTACAGTTGTTCCACCAGTGTATAAACTGCCTTCAGCTTGATCAACATATCTTGGTTCGGATTTGAACTCCTGGGGCCTGCATAAACATGATCAGGTGAGTCAATTCCAATTATATGATCAATTGAAAGGTTCAAGTATTTAACACTTTCATGAGGCGACTTACCAAAGATCACTGAGACCATTTGAGAGACATGGCGTTTTAAGCCGGTTAATTCCCCGATTGCTTCTTCAAGAGCTGCCTTTGCCTTCTCAGCTCGGTTAATCAATGCAGTTTTTTCATCAGCCCAGGCCTTCTTTTCCGTTTCAAATTCTTTGGTTTTTCTTGTTCAGAAACGCTGAATTTGAACTTGGAGTCGGCTCTTTGGGTTTCCGTCTCTTGGGCCTCAAGGCGGTTCTTTAGATCAGTCACCTCTGATTCGAGCTGACTCGTGGCGGCCTATACAAATACAGGGTCAAAAGCAAGACAATTTCAATGCAATATTAAGTCCCAAGCCTTTTGCTAGCAACAACACTTGGCACTTGGGGGCTAATGTCTACCGAAGAATTCTACTTAAAATGGCGGTTCATGACAGTAAGTCCCAAGCACTTTACAAGCAATAATACTTGGCATTTGGGGGCTAATGCATATTAATGTTCAAAGCTTTGTAAGTATTTTATTTTCCAAAATCTAAAAAGTGCATACGCACTATTTGGAGACAACGAGCGGCCAGGCTTCCTAGCCATGCATGAGTTGTTTTTTGTCTGCTAGTGCATGTCGTTATTAGTATTTAATGTGTTCACACTGGTTAGTCCGATTTGAAAGAATCAGCTTCACGTACAATTATTTTGGTTTTCTAAATTTTTAAAAAGCCATATCTTTCAAACCGCGCGTCGAAATTCAGATCCGTCTTCATTGTTGAATTCTTTGCGACGAGCTCTTTAAAACTAGATCCCTCATGGGTATGTTTCGACGAAATTTTTTTGATGCCAACTTCGGCGCTATATTGTGCAACTTCAGTACTGTTTTGTGCAATTTTAGCACTGCATGGTGCAATTTTTTTCAAACCCAGTTTTTTGGAGCTGCATCCACAATAGTTGTAGTTGCACACATAGTAGTCCTAATTGGCACATGCATGGCCACAGAGTTGCACAATCTGGTCCAATAGTCGCATATGAATTGCCATAGCTTGTAATGTAGTCTAGTTGCACACACATTGATGTTTAGTTGGCTTGTAACGTAGTCTAGTTACACACACATTAATGTTTAGTTGGCAGGAAGACTAGTTGCACACACATATGCTTAGTTGGCTTGTAATATAGTCTAGTTGCACACACATTGATGTTTAGTTGACAGGGCACAGTTGCACACGCATTGATATTTAGTTGGCAGGACTAGTTATACACACATATACTCAGTTGGCGCGGCAATGTAGTCTAGTTGCACAATGCAGTACTTTAGTTGCACCATATAGCACCAAAGTTGGCATCAAAAAAAATTCGTCAAAACATATACATGCGGGATCTAGTTTCAAAGATCTCGTCGCGATGAATCCAAAGATGAAAACGGATCTGAATTCCAACGTGTGGTCTAAAAGATATGACTTTTTAAAGATTTAAGAGGCGAAAATAAATGTGTTTCACAGACTAGTCTTTACGTATTTGCTGTACGCATTTAATGCTAACGAAAACATCCACTATCTGACAAAAAAGACAACCACACTAGATAATTGCTATTTATAAACTATTAGGGAACCAAAACTTGCAATTTTAGGCCGGCCGCTCGCAAAGTGTAGCGAGCAGCCGGCCGCTCGCTAGACTGGTCCATTTTATTTTATAATCATATGAAGGACCGGTTCAACCATGTTGGTTAAGCCGGCCCTTGGGGACTACGGAGTAAGCCGAACTTCTTGCATGTTTTATCCATCTATGATACTAATGTCACTACATTTGTTTCTAAGTCTACAGCATATTCATCATAAGCAATAGACTTGGGGGCTGTCATAGTAAAGATAAATGAATACTGAGAAAGGGGTTGTACCTCAAATTTTTGGTGCATCTGCTTCACCATGTCAATCTCGAGGTTCCGGCTGCTGTGCACTTGGCTTATGTAGCTAGAAAAGATGTCTCCAATACTCATGTGAGCATAGTCCGCAATGTCAAGCTTGACCCGGTGGTTTTCCAGAAGTTCCTCCTTGGTGGAACACTTGGCCAGCATGGTTGGCCTTCCCGGCTCAGCAAAGCCAGTTCTGGTGATCTCAACATCAGTATCTTGAGGATCATCCGTCCTGACTGGGCTAGGGGCTTCTGGATTTTCTGAGCCATCAACGGCTCGTTCAAGAAGCCGGTCGTGATTGGAGTCGGTATATCTTGAGCTGATTCAGATGGCGGCTCATGAGTTGATTTATTCAGCGCAAATGTTCTTAAGTCGACTTTCGGTCCACGACCGTGTCTTCAGCCGGTTTGTGCTTCTTAACCCGTTTGCTGGGCTTGGCTTGTCCACTGCATCAAATCAAAAGGTTAGTACAGATGCAATGGATTGAAATGAATACATGATAAGCAGGTTATCATTACCCTGGTGCGGTTCTGAAAGCCAATAGATTGGACTGCATTGAGTCGCCGGAGGAAGGGGAAGTTTCCTGATAATCCGAGTCAGAAGAGTTAAGCGGTTGACGAGTGAGACCCGCCAAAGTATAAAAGATATTTAGATCAGAAGTGACGTCGTTCCGACGCTTCCTTGGTAGTGTTGACAGAAGCGGAGGAGAGCTCGCATCCTTGCTGGGTAAATTACGCCTCCGGCTCTCGTGAATCTGTCGCTTCAAAAGAAATTGAGGATCTTGATAAGCTAAGGGATGTGAAAACCTTACTTTCCGGGTTACTCTGCGGATTTTCTGTCTTGGCAAAGGCTCGGAGTCGGAGGAAATGAAAGTTACCTCATCAACCTTGCTACGGCTTGCTCCTGTGTCCTCCTGCTGATAATCAGTGTCAATAAGATGGTTAAAAAGGAGCCAAGAGAGTCAAGGGCTACCTCCGACTCAGAAGAATCTGCTAGCCGAAGCAGGTCAGGGGCAGTGGCTTTCTTGACCTTCTTCTTGGCAGCCTCTTTCCTGGCGGCTTTCTTCTCCTTCCTGGCTTTCTTGGCAACTTCATGGTCATATTTGACCTTCCAGAATTTATCACCCGCCTGTGAGATTTAGTAGAGGTATAAGTATGGGTGAAACATCAAAAAATCAAAGTAATTATTGCATATGGGCGGCTTACCTTTGGAGCCGGGTTAGCTTTGCAGAAGGGGGCTAAGCCCACCTTACCACAATCTGCTAGGCTCTCGTTCAAAAGGGACTTTGTCATATCATCGATGACATCTTCATGCAAATCATCAGGGCTGTGACGCAGAGGGTCATCCTTTGCGCCCGTATAATCGCACATCAAGCCGGGGCGGCTGCTCAATGGAATAACCCGCCAGGCAAGCCAAACCAGGACTAAGTCGATGCCGATTAAGCCGTTCCCCAGAAGAGCTTTGATCTTGGCTAAGGTGGGGGCGAGTGTTTTGCGTTCGGTAATTTGTAATCTTGTCGAGCGGTGGTGGTTGGGCCCAAGGCGAAGAGCACGAAAGCCGGGCGGAGGGTTTTCACCAGCCGGAGAGGTGTCTTGGCAGTAAAACCATGTCTAAATCCAGTCTTTTGGATGACTCGGTGGGTTAGAATAAGGAAAGATTACGTCCCTACGATGCTGGATCGAGACACCACCAAGTTCTAAGCTCTGGCCGCTGGCGCACTCATTCTGGCAGTTCAAATAGAATAGCTGTCTGAAGAGCAAAATGTTGGGTTCTTATCTAAGATAGACTTCACTGAATACTTGGAAATTGCAGATGTTAGACACGGAATTGGGTTCGATGTCTTGTGGGTGAAGATCAAAGAAGTGCAACACATCTCTGAAGAATTTTGAGCCAGGTGGAGAGAAACCCCGGTTCATGTGATCCGTGAAAACAACAACTTCTCCCTCTTTGGGATGAGGAAATTCCTCCTCCGGGTTAGGAGCACGATAAGACATGATTTCTTTCTTCGGCAGATAGCCGGTCTTCACAAAGTCGTCAAGAGTACTGTCTGTGACAATGGATTTAACCCAGTTGCAGGAAGTGGGTGCTTTTGGTGCCATTGTGTTGAAAGCCTAAGACAGAGTAAAAAGTACCGGTTCAAATTTAAGCCGGGCAAGAAAAAACATTATAGTACATATTTAAGATGGCCGCTTATGAAGGGCCTAATGGTATAAGGATAATTATGTCAAGATTATTTAAGCCGCCATGGGCTATATAAGCCGTCAAGACTATTTAAACCGCCGTGGGTGGTTAAAGTTATCAATTCGGTATTGCCTCTTTAAAACCGGTGATCAGAGTCGCCATGGCTAGATGAATCTAACAAGTGCAGATTTTTGCCTAAGTGTTGCATAAACAGGTTTCACAAACTGCAGCTATTATTTTGGATCAAATGGACGTTCAAAAAGAAAAATTTCTAGACCTAAAAACATGGTACAAAGGAGTTCATGCGTTCTAATAAGGATTCTTTACAAAGAAAGAAGATCTGCTAGTGCCTAAAATGGATGCGGAGCAACTGCTGCACGAGATCTACGCTATTTTTGGATCAAAAGAAGCCACGTCAGAAGAAAACGCGAAGAACTGGGATGAACGGGGAACTGTACAGATGAACTCGCTAATCCTAGCTTGGATCTAAGATGCGGAAAAGGGAAAACTTACAGTAGTGGATCTGTCGCAGAGGGCGCCGCTGCCTTCTCTCGGACGAAGTTTGAAAGTTGATGCACGCCAAAGTCGACGGAGATTTAAGATGAGCCGGCGGCAGCGGAGCTCGAGTGACAGTAGGGGCGAGAGGAAGAAGACGAAGAAATGGAAGAATGAGAAAGGACCTAGTCGGGTCTATTTATAAGGAAGGACCACTAAAGAGCGCGAAAAACGAGGAGGCCGAAAACATAAATTATCCGACTACAAGGACGCCTCGATTTTCGGGATGGTCATCAAGACAAGGATCCGTTGGGATACATTGAAACAAAACGTGCTTTTATGGCAGGTGACGTCATGGCGGGTTACAACCAATCCAGAGGATGATGTCATGGCGGGTTACGAAAATTTCATAAGGGCAGAAGATTTTTTTTAAGTGTTGAAGATTGACATGAACCAGTCCAAATCAATCTGGGGCCTAATATTGGGGATATAACTATTGGTATGACCCGCCCAGGAGGGGTCGGGTTATACTTACAAATATTCTTGAAGCCCAAGACCAAGGATAAAGATGGCGGTTCGGTTAAGGGCCCAAAGCCCAGAGGCGACTTAAGGCCCGTAGTGATAAACCGCCATATGTGCGTGACTTGTATTGTAAGGCAAGAATAGTTAAGAGACCGAGCAGGACCTTTGTTTATGAGCCGACCGGGACTCTGTAGAAGTCAAGGCGTCAACCTCTGTATATAAAGGGACGACCCGGCGGCGGTTCAGGGCAAGTAACATCAGATCGAGAGCTAGGTCAAGCGATTCGCTCCCTGGTTATTGAGACATAAGCAATCCCACTCAAAACTGGATCGTAGGCTTTTACCTTCACCATAAGGGGACGAACTAGTATAAACCTCATGTCCTTTGTCCCGATTAACCCCTTTAAGCTTCCTAGTTGTGATGGCTCCGCGACTAAGTCCTTTCACTAGGACATCTGATGTGACAATTCCACGACAGATGGTGTTGTTGAAGATGTTGATGAATATTGGCCTTCCAAAGATGAGAGGGTTGTTGGTGATGATGATGGCTTCGATTTCCCCCTCCGAGAGGGAAGTTCTCCCGATGGAATCGCTCCACCGGAGGGCAAAAGTGCTCCTACCCAAGTTCTGCCTCAAGATGATGGCGCTTCGTCCCGAAAGTCCTCTCCATATTTTTTCTAGGTCAAAAGACCTTATGTACCATAAGATGGGCATCGAAGGTGGGCTAGGCTGCTCACAACCCACCAAGGCGCGCCTGGGGGCCCTGGCACACCCTGGTGTCTTGCGGGCACCCAGGGACCCCCCTCTGGTGGTTATTTTCTCCAGTATTTTTTTATATTCCAAAATAATTCTCCGTAACATTTTAGCTCATTTGGAGATGTGCGGAATAGGTACTCTGACGTAGCTTTTTCTGGTCCAGAATTCCAGCTGCCGACATTCTCCCTCTTTTGTGTAAACCTTGCATGTTATGAGAGAAAAGATAGTAGAATTACTCTATAAAGTTTTACTATGCATAAAAACATTATAAATAACAGTAGGAAATCATGATGCAAAATGGACATATCATGCATCTTCATATTGTTCCAAGGTGATCGTAGGGCGATTTTCTTTTGTTTTCTACTATGTTTCCCAACAATGCCAAGACTCCACCTCAGTGACACACTAGTTGTCTGTCAAGTAGGTTTCGAGTGGGCAGACTATTTAGTGAGCTTGGCATGTGTCAGCTCACCGCCGAAGGGTTAACTTTAATGACAGCAACAGCTGGGCGAAGGACACAGAAGGAGAGACGACTCTTGTCGGAAAGCATCACGAGCACGACACCTCATGACACATTTAATGCATTTGTCCTAACCCATTAGAATTAGGTATTTGGTACTATAGCCACTATTTGCCTGATGTAAAGACTGTTTTACCACTGTGTTGACCCCTTGATCTATAAAAGGATGCACATGGCAAGCTTGAAAAAGGTCGACACCTTGCTCATTTACACGTGTAGTCGCACTTCCCACGCATCCTTGTCGGCAAGCTGCGCTCCTTGTATTTGAGCTCAACACATTTAATACAATCAAAGCATGAGTAGGGTTTTACCCTCACGGTGGCCCGAACCTGGGTAAATCCCTCGCGTAGATTGTTAGTTTTGCTCTTTGTGCTTGTCAATCTCCCCAATCGAACCGCAAAGGGGCTTTGCTAGTCTCATAGATCGGCGTACGCACGAGAGTCGCTTGAGGGATGTCAGCAAAAAGAGGTGCATGAACGCGGTAAAATTCCACAAAACCTACCATGTAGGCACAAAATAACTATTAAAATCATCACATAAATTGAACTCATCAGCGATCCATTCCAGCACCATCCCCACCTCTAGTCGTCATAACTCCATATCCTCCACCTCCAACCATCCCTACAGCTCCTCTATTGCCCCCTATGGTCATGATGCTGGCGAGGATGATCATGATGGCGAGCTCGACACAATGTCGAAGAGGTAAACTTCTCAAATCCTCTTTTCCCCTCAAATGCTTGGTGATGTAGTGCAATGTAGTGTTGGACTCATGTGATGCTTAAAATTGTTGATGGTTTTTGCCATTGTAGTGTGCAAAACGAACCAAATGAGTTGGAAATTTTAATGTCTCAACTTGACGCAATTGACACCATCGACCTCAAGGGCATTGTCTTGTCTATGGCTGATGAAAGCCAAGGAGAGGGAGAGGTAGCCCAATGGAAGAGATCGATGCACAAACTATGACGAAGAAGCTAAGAAGGGCGGTGAACTATAAGGACGCGTAGGAAATAACTTTCATGATGCTTGGATGAATATATCTTGATGAGTCAGTTGGAGCCGATCAAACCATTGAAACATTTTGGAGTAGGATTGAGGAGAATTATACACTCAATGTTCTAGTTCCCTCCAACCGCACACAAGAATCTCTTGCTCACCTTTTGGGTGTCTATCACGCTGACCAAGTGAACATTGCACCGTCAAGTGGAGTGCCAACAATCGAGTATGTGCCTATCACCCAAGAGCTAAGCAAGCAACATAACAGAAGGGGTGGGAACAAACAATTCACTTCACACCACTTGTTACAAGGTGCTCCAAGTAAATGAGAAGCGGACTAGAAGAAAGTGTGTGACAACACAGAGGAAGTCAAGATTGAGAATCTCTCTCGGCTGGATGGGAAAATTGATATAAAAGGATACGATGAAGAATGGTAGAGTTAACGCTCACAAAGAAGAGCTCATTGCAATGATCAAGACAAAGAAAGTGTTGGTTTCCGAATGCAAGGAAGAGAAGATGGCGAGGTGGATGGAGCTCAAACTGATGGAGGATGAGAGGATGAGAAGTTGAGAGCAAAGACCATGGCTAGAAAGAAGAAGTTGCAATCGAGGAACAACACCTTGCAAGGGAGGTCATGGAGCAAATGACCAAGAGGAAGGATGATGAGTGCCAAATCATGTTCATGAACGCGAGTACGATGGATGAAGCACATGGTGCATGTGCTGGGCTTTTGATGAACTATGTTGCATGCGGTGTTTTTTTTGGATGAACTACGTTTTATACTTGTCGTTGAATTGTTGGATTTAGTGCATTTAGATTGTTGTTAAAATGCTATATAAATGTTTTAAATGGTTGTGCAAAGTGATGGAAGGAACATGCTACTTTTTATAGTGAGTTTAGTTTGAGAAAGTGGTTTATTTAAGGAGCAGAATGACTAGAGATGATCTTATTTAAGGAATGTGGAGTATCTGCTCGCGAGTACATATGGACCCATATGAATAGTAAATTCAAAACAAATGGTAAAAAGTTCAAAGATTTTGATTTTTTGGCAAGACTGTTGGATGTTTCGAGTGCTTGCAAAGTTTCATGATGGAATGGCATTCATGGGATATGGATCTGGATGAATAGTAAATTCAAAAAAAAATCTAACTTTTTATCATGAAACTTTGCAACCATTCAGAACATTTAACAATGTTTGCCACAAATAAATCAATTTTTTATTCTTTATCATTTGTTTTGATTTTACTGTTTAGGACTGATGCATCTGTGCTCGCGTCGTTACTTAACATCGATGGATCTATCCTGGGCGGAGTTGGAGAAGCGGGTATGCTGCTACGCGACCATTCCGGCGCTATTATTTTCAGCTCATGTAGGCATCTTTTCACATGTAATGGTGTGCTGGAGTCTGAGACCTTAGCAATTTGGGAAGGACTCATGTTGACATTAGTGGAAAGACCTACCGATCGATGTTGAAAGCGACTGTTTGGAGGCACTGACCAGTGAACATGGTGACAAATAGAGAGAGAAACAGATCAAAGTACGCCTATTTTTGATTAGAGAGATAAAAGAAAGTATGTCTCATAGTTCTTGTATTACTCATGTTCGTCGAAGTTGTAATTCGTCTAGTCATGTTTTAGCAAATTTTGGGAGCAAAGGCCGAACTGCCGGGATGGATTTTGTTGTAAACCTGGCTCTCGCTGAGAAGCCTCCTTGAATAATGAGAACTCCTTTTTTCCCCGCAAAAAAAAAGCGTGACTGTACTCTTTGATATGAGTGATACAAGAATTATTATTATTCCAAAAAGGTAGAACGCATGTTATGTTATAAAAAAATATTTTTTTCTGAAAATATAAAAAAAGAATACTACCAGTAATTTCGAAGAAATTACATACTAGACCACTCGTGGGTAAGTCAGCCCCTGCCAGACCAGCCGGTCAACTGTATGCATCGTTTCCGATCGAAACCATTCGGGATCCGGGGAAAAGGCATCAATCGAAGCACAGAGATAAACTGAACATAAACAAACACGCGAAGAACACAGACACCCGCACGCAGCCAAACCCGAAGGGCCAGAGCCACGCGCGACGAGATCCCCAACCCCCCGAGCCAGAGCCGCCGCCGCCGACCAGATCCGCCGCCCCACCGGAGGCGGCCAACACGGCGGCCGCCAGGATGCTGCCCGACGGCGGCGGCGACGACGAGGAGCGCTGGCTCGCTGAGGGCATCGCCGGCGTCCAGCAGAACGCCTTCTACATGCACCGCGCCCTCGTAAGCCCCGCCCCCTCCCTTCCCCTCCCCCTCCCGCGGAACCCTAGCTCCCCCGGTCGCTAGCTTACCCCCGCCTCGATCGGCGATTTCGTGGGTGGATTGCAGGACTCGAACAACCTCAAGGACGCGCTCAAGTACTCGGCGCAGATGCTCTCGGAGCTGCGCACCTCCAGGCTCTCCCCGCACAAGTACTACGAGCTATGTGAGTGGGAGGTTCTCCGGGCGCCGTCAAATTCCGTGAGTGTGTGTGGGTTCGGCTGGGGTTTGACAGGATTTCACTTTGTTGGGCTGCTGCAGACATGAGGGCGTTCGACGAGATGCGGAAGCTGGAGATGTTCTTCAGGGAGGAGACCCGCCGGGGCAGCTGCTCCGTGGTTGACCTCTACGAGCTTGTTCAGCATGCTGGCAACGTGTTGCCGAGACTGTAAGGCTAACTCTTACAGAATTGATGCTAGTTCAATTTTACTTGCTCGGAAGAGATTGACAGTGGGTACCATTCCATTCGGTGGGATATTGTCAGTAAATGACATGCTATGTTCACATTAACAACTATGAGAATCGTGTTGATTAGACTAATTTGAATGAAGTGCAAATTCTGTGGAGACATATATGAATGAAAGACTTAATGCATCTGCAGTTCCACACAGTTGAACAGTAGACAGTGATATGTAATTCCGTTCTGCCACCAGTTATTCCTCGTTGTATTGCAGATTAGTTCCCAATATTGCAAAATGGACACAGTTTATTATTTGTTATGGTTCACTAAGACATTTCATGCCATTCAACATGTGCTATATCATATTGTACTGTCATTCGTGAAGTACCATATCAGTTAGAAGTTACTGTACTGATTTGTATGGTTGTATCAACTCAACTGCACCTGCAAATACCATTGGGAAAATTATAACCAGTATCGTATTCAGAGTTTGCTTGGTGGTGGGACCACTCAATTCTTTTAGCTGTGTCTTGTTAAGTTCAAACACAATCGAGGAAACTTTATTCTTTACCACATCTCAGTTGCTTGCAAAGAGTGTGGAATGATATGTCAGGACTAGACTCTCCAATGGTACTGTCTAAACTTGTCTGTACATAAACCATGAACTAAGTCTAGGCATTATTTCATCTTTGTGGAACTTAAGTTGTAAATGAAGTCTAAAGGTCATTCAATCAAAACTTAACATAATTGCGATCCACCTTTTAGCCAAACCTGCTGCTTCTTTCAGCTTTTAGACCCAATTAATTTGAGTTCTTGTCCACATAACTCATAATGTGTTTATTATCAGGAATATTGCAGCTGCTTATATTCTGGCATGGACTTGTCTTTGAGCTAGGGAAAAATGCAAAATTACACGGATGTTCAAGCCTTGCATGATAGAACTTTGACTCACATAAAGCAGTTTCTGAACCTCCCTATAAATTTTATGTAACTTTAAACTGCTGTCGTTTGGATTTAGGTTAAGTTTTAACTTCACTCAACACTTGCCTGTATGTTTGGCCCTGGCGCTCAGCCATTAATTTATATGTTTCTGCTTATTACTGTGTTTTAGGACATGATAATTGTTTATTAGCTTGGAACGTTGTATAAATAAGGCAATTAAATCCCATGATCTAGTCCCGAGTTCTGCTTAGATCCCGACTGCCAGGTCCCATAATTATTCTGTTCTTTTATTATCTATTTTATTGTAACTGACCCGTGTAAAACTAATATATGTAAATACCAAGCTAGTTGTTTATCATGCCATCTGTACAACACTGTAATTTCTTTCAATTCAAAGAACTTATGAATAGTATTATCTGATCTTATGTTGTTCATGTGCTAGTTATCTGCTCTGCACAGTAGGATCTGTGTATATTAAATCAAAAGAGGCTCCCGCTAAAGATGTTCTGAAAGATCTTGTTGAAATGTGTCGGGGCATTCAACATCCTCTTCGTGGACTTTTCCTAAGAAGTTACCTCTCTCAGATAAGCCGAGACAAGCTACCTGATATTGGTTCAGAGTATGAAGGGTACTGCACATCATTCTAAACTTTAGCTATTTTCAGTTTGTTTTGCTTTCATTAATATGCGTGTACCAATGGCAATTTCGAGCTCACAAATAACACACTAACCTTAGGACACCAAGAATTAGCTTATTCTCCAATTCTGTTACATAAGTATGTACTGCAAATTTCTTGTGAAAATGTAGCATGTGCTATAATTACAAAATAATCACATTACATTGAGTCATTGACTTTGTATAACGGGATACCTAGTACTGAAACAGAAACAAGTTAATCTTTCATGTAAACATGATGTCTTGGTTAGCAACCTAGACGGTATTTCTACAACTTTACATGATGCGCTAGTAACACTAGTGTTACTAGTTCCCTTTTCTCTTCATTTCGTACAGCTCCTGCAATATTAATAATCATTTGGGTGCCGGGACTTGATATTCATTATTTGCTGGTACCTGGTCATCAACCCTGCTTTGTCATTAACTAATATAGGATTTAATCAATCTTAGTCGCATGCAATTGTATTACTATACGCTCCAAATCCTAACTGTTACCAGTGACCTCACTTGATTTTGGTTCATGTTGAAATGATCTGTAATTAGCTTAGCTCATTATAGTTGGTTGTTTGGGACATTGGAAGTGAGTAGTCCAGATAGTGTTTTGCCATTTCCTTTGTAATTACTCCCTCCATCCCAAAATAAGTGACTCAAGTTTGTACTAACTTTGTACTAAAGTTAGTACAAAGTTGAGTCACTTATTTTGGGACGGAGGGAGTATTTTTCTTCAACAATTTCCTTATGTTCCATCTTTTGTTTTTTTTCAACTTTTATCACGCAGGGATGCTGATAGCATTAATGATGCAGTTGAATTTGTTCTTCAGAATTTCATAGAAATGAACAAACTCTGGGTTCGGATGCAGCATCAGGTTTGTTTGCTAGCCGTTTATCCTTAGGCCACAACTTTATTTATTTCCTTTCCTTTATTATCATGCATTTACCATGTTAGGCTGCTATACATCCATACCAAGTCACATATGTTGCACAGAAAAAGATCATTTATCACATATGCAGTCATTCGGAATCTTAGTTCTGGACATTTACAGAACTTAGTGATTATAAGACATTGACATGTTTAGATGATCCTGAGCTGAAACCTGAAAATGATGACCCTGGTCTGCAGGGGCCTGTTCGGGAGAAGGACAAGCGGGGGAAGGAAAGAAATGAACTGCGTGATCTGGTAAATTAATTATCATCTACAGATTCTACTTGACTGTTATTTGGAGTCATTTTAATGACACAAGTTCTTCTGAACTTTCCAGGTAGGCAAAAACCTTCATGTTCTAAGCCAAATCGAAGGTGTTGACCTTGAAATGTACAAAGAGAATGTTCTTCCAAGGATATCAGAACAGGTTTGAAGTTAGATATATTGATATAAAATGACAATGTACATCCATGATATCGTGGAAACTGAAGCTGAAATATATTGGCAGGTAGTTAATTGTAAGGACGATCTTGCACAGTTCTACCTGATGGACTGCATAATCCAAGTCTTTCCAGACGAATACCATCTACAGACATTGGAAACATTGTTGAGCGCCTTCCCCCAGCTACAGGTAGGCAACCTCACCTTTTCTAGCTTTGCTTCCCTGCTGAGTTTCCCAGTTTATGCTGTTCCATGCTGATAATTGCATAACAGAGGTTAATTCTGTCAATCAAAGACTCAACTTGCAATTGATCCTCATGCCTTTGATCGACTTGGTTGGTTTACCTGATGTTTATTATCTAGAAAACTAAATAGTGTTATTTTCTCCTGTGCTTCACCACTTAAAGAAAGGATTAACATATAGGTTCAGGCGCACTTTTTTTGTCTTCACCTGATTGAAAACTATCATGTTAGCTAAGGGACTTTTGAGGGCAAAGCACACTATTATATACGTAGTTATGGTGTGTTATTTTATTGTGGTGCCATAGTTAGATGATGAACCTATACTTTCGTATATTCAGGGTATAACATGGTAAAGCTTGACAATGCAAGTACAATGAAGTACAGAGTTCTAGTACTACGAATCTCGCTCGATCTTATTAACTGATATGCAGTTTCTGTTTTATTTTACTATGAAGCAAGTCATCACATAAATTCTCTTGCAGCCAAGTGTTGATATCAAAACGGTGCTATCTCAACTCATGGACAGATTGTCAAACTATGCTGCCACAAGTCCTGAAGTGAGCATCCCCTATACCACTTTATCAGATGTAATCCGTATATGCTTTTACATTAATGAATTGTGCAGGTACTGCCAGAGTTTTTGCAAGTTGAAGCTTTTGCGAAGTTCAGCAATGCTATTGGAAAGGTAACACTTAAATTGCCGCTTATCACTAATTAGAAATATGTAATCACACAGGTCATACATGTCCACTGTGTTCTTATTTTGTACCCCCCCCCCCCCCTTTTTTTTTTGTATACCCATCAATTGGCGATACCATGAATATGCATTTGATCTAAACGACAGTTTCCATGGTTACTATGTACATAAGTGTACCAATGTGCATGGGAATAACCATAGAAATACATGCACCTTTTATTTATTCCTTTTTCTAGTTACATAGCTGTTTGGTGCTATTGTACAGGTAAAACTGAAACAACTGACACCTGGTTTGTTGACAGGTGATAGAAGCTCAAGTTGACATGCCGGTTGTTGGAGCAGTAACTTTATATGTATCACTCCTCACATTTACTCTCCGTGTGCATCCAGATCGGCTTGATTATGTTGACCAAGTGCTGGTAAGTCTTTGACAAAGAGATATGCTATTACCCTTTTAGTTCGATAGTTGATGTAGATGTATGTCCTAGCTCACGTTATGTCTAATATTGTACAGGGTGCATGCGTGAAGAAACTTTCTGGCAAGGAAAAACTTGAAGATAGCAGAGCAACGAAGCAAATTGTTGCACTTCTTAGTGCTCCCCTGGAGAAATATAGTAATATTGTTACTGCATTGGAGCTTTCAAATTATCCCCGGGTTATGGATTATCTGGATAATGCTACAACAAAAGTGATGGCTCTGGTAATAATTCAAAGCATAATGAAGAACACAACCTGCATATCTACTTCCGACAAGGTAATATTTCACATCACACTGTTTCCGTATCTATTACTACTATTTAAGTCACACCATGAGATTCTGTCGCTATTTCTTGCAGATCGAGGCTCTTTTTGATTTAATTAAGGGCCTTATAAAAGATATGGATGGGGCTCAAGATGACGAGGTAAGATCATACACTTCATTTTTCAACTCTCTTCAACTTGTTTGTATTCTTCTTTATGCTGCTGTTTGATCAGTCACGGAATATTCTAGTTCCTCATCAAGCTTACCCACACTGTTAACATGTTAAATTTTGTTGCATTAGCTTGATGAAGAGGATTTTAAGGAGGAGCAGAATTCTGTAGCACGCCTTATTCACATGTTGCACAATGATGATCACGACGAGATGTTGAAGGTACATGTGTTGATACACTGAATTTGCTGAGAGCTTGCGAACTTTTTTTAGTCTCTGTTACATTTTCCTCCTCCTTTACTTCAGTTCTTGTTACAGCCTCCATTATATGTCTGTGTTATATGTCCATTTTACACTAACTATGGGCAGGTGAAGTTCTGAGCTAGTGTTTTGCCCTCCTAATAAGGTTACATAATAAGCAATTGAACTTCAGCTTATAGGAAATTGATGTTCTAAGTTAGCACCTATAGACATTATTCTCATACCGACTTGCTTACTCTGAACCGTCATTTTGTTAAATCTTATTTGTAGAGCCCACAATAGGTAATGAACCATGCCCTGGTAGTATCTGATTATGAATGAAACTAGGGCCATTTATCTTTTTCCATGCTAGATTGACAAACCAAGCACCTGCTCTTGAGTTTTGGTCACTTGGCAGCATTTAATCTGGGTACTTGTCTTGTCATTTTCCCATTTTGAAAATGCTGATAGGAAATGCTTGTCAATCTTTCAGATCTTATGTACTGTTCAGAAGCATATACTTCAGGGAGGTCCCAAGCGTCTACCTTTCACTGTGCCGTCGTTAGTATTCTCCGCTCTCAAGGTATGTTTAATTGTTTCAGTTATAGTGAACAGTATCCTGAAATAAGAAGCTTACATATTTCTTGATGTATTTGTACACAATGTTGTCAAAAAACATGAACTGTATAGTTGCACATGCTGCTTTGTAGGCATGATAATACTGGGGTAGGTGCTTTGCTTTGTTTTGGCTTACCAATTCTAACAGTTGAGTTACACTGGATGTTTTTTCTTGCCTGCAGTTGGTCAGACGATTACAAGGTCAAGATGGAGATGTCACTGGGGAGGAAGTTCCATAACTCCTAAGAAGATATTTCAGATCTTGCATCAGGTTTTATTCTCATACATTTAAACTTGTCCAGAATTTTCCATTATTAACTCTTCAATGTTCTCATCATTTTCCATTTTCAGACTATTGAAGCACTCCAATGTATTCCTTGTCCAGAATTGTCTCTCAGATTATATCTACAATGCGCAGAGGTATTGTTGGAACAACTGATTGATTCTTTTTACACTTCTTCCTATTGTGTGACAGTATTTCTTATTCAGGCTGCCAATGATTGCGATTTGGAACCGGTTGCTTATGAGTTCTTTACTCAAGCATTCATCTTATATGAAGAAGAAATAGCGGTATGAAACCCCACCTGACCCCCCTTCCTCTATGCCTGATCTGGACCATATCATAAATGTCATGTGCCATGCTTTTATTAAGACATTGAAGTGCTTTTATACTTCTGTTATTATATTTTTGCCTTAATGACTATGTGGCACAAGCAGGATTCTAAGGCTCAAATTACTGCACTTCACCTAATAATTGGAACCCTTCAGCGGATGAATATATTTGGGGTGGAAAATAGAGACACCCTCACTCATAAGACAACAGGGGTAACAGTTCCTTGCTTTGTTGTTGCATTCCTGGAATCTGTTATGGCCCAAAGCTGTTGCTCCTAGTACACATTTTAAATGACATCATTTCTGTTTTGTGCAGTACTCAGCAAAACTTCTAAAGAAGCCTGATCAATGCCGGGCAGTCTATGCATGTTCACACCTTTTCTGGACTGATGACCAAGATGGAATCATGGATGGTGAAAGGTGAACCTATTGAGATACTCATTTCAATTTTTGTTCATTTTGCAAAAAAGTGGCAAGACATTGCTTCCTGAGACAATGAAAGAAAATTGTCCATCACAAATTTGTGGTCGGTCCTAATTGCATGATATCTCCCGGCTACTATGTCTCTAGTCCTTTTGCGCCAGCTAGTCAAGTTTAGGCAGTAACTTTGGGCCTGCTGTCGAATCATATCTGAAGTACCTCTTTTGCTTGATCAAAATTTTGTTACAGGGTCCTCCTTTGCTTAAAGCGTGCCTTGAGAATTGCAAATGCTGCTCAACAAATGGCCAATGTATCAAAGGGAAGCAGCGGATCTGTCATTCTATTCATTGAAATTTTGAACAAGTAAACGCTTTATACCTGATATCTTTTCTGGTGCTTATATGATTAATTGCTGCAATTGTAGTTCTCACACTTGTATATCTCCAGGTATCTGTACTTCTTTGAGAAAGGAATTCCACAAATCACGAACACTGTCATCCAAGATTTGATCGAACTGATCAGGACAGAGAAGCAAAATGATAGCAGTGCATCTGATCCATCTGCCGAAGCTTTCTTTGCAAGCACTCTACGATACATCGAATTCCAGAAGCAGAAAGGTGGAAGCATAGGAGAAAAGTATGAACAGATAAAAGCTTCGTAACTCGAGACAAGTAGGGCATTGCGACAAGGGGTTTCCATTTTGTCTGAGAGAAAGCAAGCTCATTTTTTTTGGTGATGTGTCGAGTAAAAACACAACCTGATGGTTTCAGCTGCCTCCGACAGGGAGATGTTTGCACAGTTGTGGTTTCTGAATCTCATGCTCAAATCGGTGCATGCCCACCCTTTAGCTACAATGTTTGGGTTACTTACTACAGTTGATCAGGTGGTAATAAGCTGTACTCTTTGGGAAGCTCAGGTCTGTACAGGATACTTGTGTACCGGAGTGCCATTGTTGTATATTCCTTTTTCTTCTAGTTATTTCGCAAAGCGTGTGAATTTTAGGTGGACACTCGGAGTACATATTTTTATTTATCAGACTGGTGTTTTGATTAATTTATAGTGATGAAGGCATTGAATCTAGAACTACATATTTATCTGTTGTTCTTAAGATCATAGTTGCTCCGTCGAGCTTTATGCTTTAGAAACAATGACAAAAAAGGTGTGTAGCATTTTAATCATTTTGATCCGACCAAAAAGGCCACATCCTGCTTTGCACACCAGATTGTTTGACCAAAATTGGGAGGATGGAGACAAACAAGCACCAACTCCTGAAAGATTATTATTGGTAGAAACTGCTACTACCAATAATTATAGTGCAATTATAGCATTACATTTGTCTTCCAAGCATTGCTCACTTCCAGTTCTGATTCCCAGTCCAACCAACCGTGCAAGTGCAGTGTTAAAAAAAAAAAAACTGTGCAAGTGCAATTTTAATATCTGAACACATTCTTTCTCAAAAAAAGAAAATAAAAACAGGACTGAAGCTAATTTGGATCGATCAAAACCGTCGACGCATCCGTGAACTGCTCCCTCGTACGCTCACAACCACAAGACGAACACTACTACGTCACAAGTCACAACAGATATCTGCTCTCACCTATTTTTTGCTCCTCCCTCGCTACACTCCCTCTCCACCTTTCACCACTTCCACCTGCATGCGCCACTCGTTGAGAAATGAGAAACTAACCAAGATCACACCACCACTCCTCCATCCACACCCAGAGCCCCCAACCGAACTCGCCAGAGCTCCGGCCCCTCACCCATGGACGCGACGATCGGAGATGTGAGCGTGGCGTCGTCGGTGGAGCGGGTCTTCGAGAGCCAGCCGCCGCTGCCGGGGACATGGGGCCAGGTGACGCTGCGGTCCATGGCCATCTCGGTGGTCCTCGGCACCATGTTCGGCTTCGTCGGCCTGCGCATCATGATGAAGGCCGGCATCATACAGGCGCTCAACCTGCCCATCAACGTCCTCAGCTTCTTCTTCCTCAAGTGGCTCATCAAACTCCAGCGGGCCGCGGGGTTCACCACGTTGCCCTTCTCGCGCCAGGAGAACGTACTGATCCTCACCACCGTCACCACCTGCCTTAACACAACAATATGTGGTAAGGGTCATATACACCTTGGTATTAACTCTTAGAAGGAAAAGCTGCATTTTTTTTGGGGTGCCATGTAAACAAAATGCATGCATATACTCCGAGTTACATATATCCATCAGATACATATATATCCGAGGAACAAAAACTTTAGTACTCTGTCCCAAGACACTTCAACCTAGTGACCATGATTGGCAATCACACTGACAAATTTATTTTGACTTCACCTCTATTCTACAGGTGGCTTTGCAAATTATGTAGTTGGAATGACTTCTGGTGTAGCCAAATCACTGGGAGAAAATCCAGATCCAAGAGATATTGTTGACAATATACCGACTGGACGATGGATGTTGTTCCTTTTCCTGATTGGTATGGTGGGAGTAACAGCTAGCGTGCCACTGAACCAGGTAATCCACCATTTACATATACTAGCTGAATGCACGTGCGGTGCATTGCCATGAAATAACGATAAACACAATGATTAAATTATTGTACTAAATCATAGATGTGTGCCATCCTCTCTACTACCGAAGGGGAGGCTGCGGTCGTGATGGTATGTCGTGCTTTGGTTTGGTTTCATACATTTGTTGGTTTCATGTTAGTTATGAAGAGTATCATTCTTTGGACTGGAGGATATGGAGAGTATCATTCTTTGAGCGGGTAGATCATGTTAATTATGAAAAGTATCATCGGCGTTAGGCGGGGTGGTCGTGTTAATTATGGAGAGTATCATTCTGTGGATGGGAGGATCACATTAATTACGGAGAGGATCATTCTTTGACGGATCACATTAATTATGAAAAGTATGATCGAGCGGGAGGATCACATTAATTATGGAGAGTATCACTCTTTGGGCGGGTGGATCACGTTACTTATGGAGAGTATCATTCTTTGGACGGGAGGATCACGTTAATTATGAAAAGTATCATCGAGCGTTGGACGGGAGGATCACGTTAATTATGAAAAGTATCATCGAGTGTTGGACGGGAGGGTCACATTAATTATGAAAAGTATCATCGAGCATTGGACGGGAGGATCACGTTACTTATGTAGAGGATCACTGTTTGGACGGATCACATTAATTATGGAAAATATGATTGAGGTTGGACGGAGGAACACATTAATTATGGAGAGTATCACTCTTTGGACGGGTGGATCATCAAGTTACTTATGTAGAGTATCATTTTTGAGCAGGAGGATCACACTAATTATGAAATGTATCATCAGTGTTGGACGGGTGGATCACTAGAATATTTTTGAGGGATATGATCACTAGAATATGTATGCCCCCATTACAACGCATGGGCAATTAGCTAGTAGCGGTAAATTGATTCTCTCCCCCGCTACTTTTCTCCTCGACACTCATTGTGACTCCTTAACCACCCTCTCCTTGCAAGAAGATAAACCAACGTTTCCCCCTCCAACACTACTTCCTCTCCAGCTTTCTTTTGGAGGTGGATCATCAAGTTACTTATGTAGAGTATCATTTTTTGAACGGGAGGATCACACTAATTATGAAATGTATCATCGAGTGTTGGACGGGTGGATCACTAGAATATTTTTTTGAGGGATATGATCACTAGAATATGTATGCCCCCATTACAACGCATGGGCAATTAGCTAGTAGCGGTAAATTGATTCTCTCCCCCGCTACTTTTCTCCTCGACACTCATTGTGACTCCTTAACCACCCTCTCCTTGCAAGAAGATAAACCAACGTTTCCCCCTCCAACACTACTTCCTCTCCAGCTTTCTTTTGGACACTTTTCTAAGCATCTTTTAAAACTATTTTGTATTTGTACATATTAAAAAAGCTGCCAATATTGATCCAGTCTCTGATCTTGTTCTAAGGGTTATGTTCTATAGACATCAAGATGTTTTGACTTGTGACCTACGAATGATTTCAACTGAGATCGTGTGTTGAAGCATATTCCTGAAGAGATAAGCTCTCTGGATTGACATTGGATTCCACCATTCCCCTCATGAACTAGCGGATTTAGTATGTTGTCTTTTTGGTCGACAAGAAAATCATTGTTTACTGGCCTCGCCTTTAACCGTTCTCGTTGACGAGGATATGCATTTTCTTGATCAAACTTGCACGCACGCACGCACACAGACCTTGCCACCTATTTGTGAACCACCTCCAGGATGACCCACCCCCAAAACAACTGAAGAAGTCTTGGTAATATCCTCAGTATCATTTATGATGAATATATATCTGTAGAGCGACATGCAATTCCCCCAACAACCTTAAATCCTGCCAAATATTACAGTACATGGGTAGCTTGTAAGTGTGCAAAACTCATGTATTTTCTCTAGCCTGGATACGACAGTGGAGATGAGGGAGAAAACTTGCATTACTTTGGACATTTTCACAAAATCTCTATCCGATGCACATTTGGGGCTACCTACCCATGTTGGAGCGGAACCGTCAGATTGTTTTCAAACTTTTATGAGATATTGCATTTGACAAATAGGTGATGGTTCAAAGGTTAAATTTTGGGAGAATCCATATGGAAACCCAAGGGCCCTTCATGTTGTTTTGACACATGTCAATGATCTCATTAACCCGCAGTCCGAGCGGTGGGATGAAGTTGATCCATGATATTCTTTGGCTAATCGATGCACAAACTATTCTCCATATCATAGTTATGGACACTTTGAGAATTTTATGGCATGGAAGTTTACAAAGATGGGGACCTTTTCTGTACAGTTGGCATATTATGCTGAGTGGGAGCATCACCATAGGAAGAAGTTGTGAAGGAGCATGGACACAGAGAACTATGTCATCAACCCAGTCTAGTCAAAGCTTTGGGACATAAAAATATCGAAAATAATAATGTGGAAAGCTATGTGCAACACGCTAACGTGTAGATCAATTATATTTAACCATCATGTCAAGGTGAGCGCTCAATGCTATTTTTGTCTCGCAGGGGTCCAAGATGTTATCGTTGAAGCATGTGAAAGGATCGATATGGTTGACTGGAGGGGGAGGGGGGGGGGGTGAATAGGCAACTAGCAATTTTTAGCTTTTCTTGACCAAATTAAACCTAGCATCGAAGTAGGTTGTCTAGATGTGCAACTAGGTGAACAACCTATATGATGCAACAACAACAAGCACACAAGCAAGCAAAGGATACCACACAATATAAGCTTGCGCAAGTAAAGGTGAGAGATAACCAAGAGTGGAGTCGGTGGAGACGAGGATGTGTTACCGAAGTTCCTTCCCTTTAAGAGGAAGTACGTCTCCGTTGGAGCGGCGTGGAGGCACAATGCTCCCCAAGAAGTCACTAGGGCCACCGTATTATCCTCTCACCCTCACACAATGTGAGATGCCGTGATTCCACTATTGGTGCCCTTGAAGGCGGCGACCGAACCTTTACAAACAAGGTTGGGGCTATCTCCACAACTTAATTGGAGGCTTCCAACGACACCACGAAGCTTCACCACAACAGAATATGGCTCCGCAGTGAGCTCAACCGTCTAGGGTGCTCAAACACCCAGGAGTAACAAGATCCGCAAGGGATTAGTGGGGGGGTGGGATCAAATTTCTCTTGGTGGAAGTGTAGATCGGGGCCTTCTCAACCGATACATAAAAAATCAACAAGTTTGATTGCCTAGGGAGAGAGATCAGGCGAAAATGGAGCTTTGAGCAACAATGGAGCTTGGGGAGGGAAGAGGTGGTCTTCTTGGGGAAGAAGACCCCCTTTTATAGTGGGGTAAAAGATCCAACCGTTACCCACTTACTCAGCCCGCGGGACACGGTACTACCGCACAGGCTCATGGTACTACCGCAAAGCTCTACGGTACTACCGCATCATGTTGCGGTACTACCGCTCGTGCGGTAGAAGCCAGGTGAGGTCCTGTTGCACTAGGCAACTAAGCGGTAGAACCGCGGAGGCGAATACTACCGCGCCCCTCTACGGTACTACAAAAGGCAAGGGCTCACAAGAAATTTGGAAAAAGGCACGGACTAAATAAATTAAATGCGGTGACTACTTCCGCTGAGATTGGGACGTGCGAAAATCCGACGCACGGTACAGCTCGCGAGGAGCGGTACTACGGCGTAAAGCGGAAGTAAAAATTTACTTCGCGCTTACTTCCGCGGCGACGACATTGCTGGGCTAGAGGCAGCGGTACTACTGCTCGCAAGGAGCGGTACTACAGCACGGCGCGGTACTACCGCTTTCCTGAGCGGTACTACCGCAGGCCACTACGGTACTACTACTCCCTTGAGCAGTACTACCGCACGCCACAGAAACTATAGCATTTGAAAGCCTTCCTCTCGTAGCGACAAGGATAAACGGACTGAGCTCCAAAGAAGCGAAGGAAAGGTGGTGCAAAGAAACAGATGTGTACGTGTTGATTCCACCCTAACCTTTCCGAAGCGGACCCCCTCTTAATAGTACGGCTTTCCTACGACTCAAATCCATCGAAAAGAAACGTAGAGAACCGCCGTCTTCGATAGGCTCCGAGGGGCAACGAATCGTCTTGTGCCTAGACATGAGATATCTAAAATGCTCAATGCACACGATTAGTCCGCAAATGCACTATCATCAATCACCAAAACCACATAGGGAGAAATATGCCCTTACAATCTCCCCCTTTTTGGTGGATTGATGACAATACGAGATTTGCACATAGGGATATAAAATGAACATAGGCAAACCCAAAATCTATAAAATATAGACAGACTCCCCCTAGATGTGTGCACTCTGTAGCTATGCTTTGGACTGCACAACACACATACTAGGATCAACACTCCCCCTATATTTTATAGACAAGGCAAAACTTGCACCAGTAAGTGATAATAAGCATTGAGGCAAGAAATAATAAGTGAGCATGAAGTAAAGGGCACAAGTTAACATAAGCTCACAATTCTACTAAACATACTAGACAATAAGGATAAGCTTGACGGCATATGTCTCACACCATATGATAGAATAGTCTCCTGGTCTCACACGCACACCAACACAAACCAACAAACCAAAGCAACGAAGGTTCACTGAAACGAAAGCACAAGAGACACAAGACTCGCAAATCCTACACTCTCTCCCCCTTTGGCATGGAGACACCAAAAAGGCAGAGAGGACACCTACGACACATGTGGTAGCTCCTACTGACGTGATCACCCATCAAGCTCCTCATCTGTCTCAACAGCAGGAATGGACTCCCCATCAGACTCAGTCCACTGATAGCCCTGCTTCGCCATCCAGGCAGCCTCAGGAGTGATGTTATTCTTGGACCCACTCGAGACTTGCTCGCCAAGCTTCCTCAAGATCCTCTTGTCGCGCTAGTGAGTAGCGACTCTCCTTCTGACCAACATGGGTTTGGTACTGCCCCTTGGCCTGCATGCAAAACATAGACTTCACCTTGGCCTTGAGCTTCTTAGCCACGAGGGCTCAGTAGATGGAGGTGCATATCCCTCAGAGCTGTCCTCAGCCTCCTCCTCCTCCTCAAACTCATCCTCATCAACATCCATATGAGCAGCCTCGGCCTTAGCCCGGGTAGTGGTGTTAGCCCACAGGTTCTTCTGGCGCAGCTTGATGGGCTCATGGCGAATCCAGTTGGGAGAAAGGAACTCTTCACCCGGAAAGAGCTTCTCCCAAGTCTTCGAGATCAAGAGGAACAAGTAGGGGCCATAGATGGGCACCTTCCGATGGAACACCGCAATCTGAAGCTCACTCCACATGATATGAGAGATATCAAGAGGCTCAGGCTGATGGCGACATGCTTCCACCCACATGAGCATCATGTCCAAAGATAGGAGTGCACCTTGTCCTTGTCGCCTATGCGAGGAAAAAGTGAGTTATGGAAGATCACATGCATGATGTCAAGAAACGGATTCAGCACAAAGGACTTCTTGCCACTGGGGAGGGTCTTCTCAACAAGAAAGGGTTGAAGCTTGTCCTTGTTAGCAGACTCTGGGTTGGCATGTGGGCGGGCACCAACGGGCACATCAAGCCCCTCATCTCAAATGTTCAACATAGCCATGAACTCCTTCCACTCAGCATACATCCTCTTGCCATTCGTCATCCAAGTCATGGTCCGCTTCTCATCTGTGTGGAAGTGGACAGAAGCAAAGAACTGAGCCATGATGTCTGCTAGAACTACGTCGGTATTTCCCCAAAGAGGAAGGGATGATGCAATATAGCGACGGTAGGTATTTCTCTCAGTGATGAGACCAAGGTTATTGAACCAGTAGGAGAACCTCCTCACACCACATATAAAACAGCACCTGCACACAAATAACAAATACTCGCAACCCACGTGTTAAAGGGGTTGTCAATCCCTTTCGGGTACGGCGCCTCAAGATAGGCAAATAACGTGAGATAAAAGTGGGAGATATGATAAATAGATCGCGGAACAAATAAATTGCAGCAAGGTATTTTGTATTTTTGGTTTAATAGATCTAAAAATAAATGCAAAGGAAAATTGATCGCAAAGGCAAATATGATGAAAAGAGACCCGGGGGCCGTAGGTTTCACTAGTGGCTTCTCTCGAGAAAAATAGCAAATGGTGGGAAAAACAATTACTGTTGGGCAATTGATAGAACTTCGAATAATCATGACGATATCCAGGCAATGATCATTATATAGGTATCACGTGCAAGATTAGTAGACTGACTCATGCCTGCATCTACTACTATTACTCCGCACATCGACCGCTATCCAGCATGCATCTAGTGTATTAAGTTCATGGAGAAACGGAGTAATGCAATAAGGATGATGAAATGATGAAGACAAGATCTATTTATGTAGAAATAGACCCCATCTTGTTATCCTTAATAGCAACAATACATACGCGTCGTTTCCCCTTCTGTCACTGGGATCAAGCATCGTAAGATCGAACCCATAACAAAGCACCTCTTCCCATTGCAAGATAAATAGATCAAGTTGGCCAAACAAAACCCAAATATCAGAGAAGAAATATGAGGCTATAATCAATCATGCATATAAGAGATCAAAGAAGACTCAAATAACTTTCATGGATAAAACCATAGATCTGATCATAAACTCAAAGTTCATCGGATCCCAACAAACACACCGCAAAAAGGCTTACATCATATGGATCTCTAAGAGACCATTGTGATAATCAAGAGAGAGAGAGAGAGAGAGAGTAAGCCATCAAGCTACTAACTACAGACCCGTAGGTCTACAAAGAACTACTCACGCATCATCTAGAGGTACCAATGGAAGTGGTGAACCCCTCCGTGATGGTGTCTAGATTGGATCTGGTGGTTCTGGACTCTACGACGGATGGAATTGATTTTCGTCGACTCTCCTAGGGTTTCTGGAATATTGGGGTATTTATAGAGCGAAGATGCGGTTCAGGGGGCACCCGAGGTGGGAACAACCCATTTGAGCGCGCCTGGCCCCCAGGCGTGCCCTGGTGGGTGCTGCCCCCCTCGAGGCACCCCCAGGTGCTTCCTTGGCCCACGGGATGTCTTCTAGCCGAAAAAAAATCCTCAAGAAGTTTCGTTGCGTTTGGACTCCGTTTGATATTGATTTCCTGCGATGTAAAAAACATGCAGAAAACAACAACTGGCACTTGGCACTATGTCAATAGGTTAGTACCAAAAAATGATATAAAATGACTATAAAATGATTGTAAAACATCCAAGAATGATAATATAACAGCATGGAACAATAAAAAATTATAGATACGTTGGAGACATATCAGCAACCCCAAGCTTAACTCCTGCTCGTCCTCGAGTAGGTAAATGAGAAAACAGAATTTTGATGTGGAATGCTGCCTAACATGTTCATCACATTTCTTTTCTTTAAAGCATGGACATATGGACTTTTATATGATTCAAAGCAATAGTATAGTTTTGACATGAAGACTTAAATACTCAAGCATACCAACAAGCAACCATGTCTTTCAAAATATCAACACTAAAGCAAGTTATCCCTAGCCCATTATGCTCAATCATTGATCCATTCATGAAACACACTCGAATATTAGCTACACCCAATGCTCAAATACGATCATAGTGCCCCTTAGTTGGTGCTTTATGAGAGAAGATGGGGACTCAAATTCAAAATAAAAATTGCATAAGTAAAAGAAATGCCCATCGCGGAGGGAAGTAGGGATTTGTAGAGGTGCCAGAGCTCAAAGCTTAAATTGAGAGATAAAAATATTTTTTGAGAGGCATACTTTTCCCACCAACGAAAACGACTTAGAGATATCAAAACTTTCCATGCTAGATACATCATAGGCGGTTTCCAAACAGAAAAGAAAGTTTATTCCTTTTTCCACCATTACTTTCACTTTCCATGGCTAGCCGTATCCACGGTTGCCCTCCATACCAACACTTTCCAAGGAATTTATTATTTGACAACATAATGTAAATTCATTTTTGCATTACGGGATTGGGTATCCCTAATACCTTTGTCGTACTCTCGTGCAATGACAAGTGAATAAACACTCATAATGAGAATAACACATCTAGCATGGAAAATATTGGTCACCCTTCACCGCCTCGCGAACGGTAGAGCACACAAAAGAGAAATTTATTTTGAAAATTAGAGATGGCACATGCAAATTTGCTTAGAACGGCATGGAAATACCGCATATAGGTAGGTATAGTGGACTCATGAGGCAAAACTTGTTTAAAGGGTTTTAGATGCACAAGTAGTGATCATACTTCGTGCAAAATGAAGGCTAGCAAAAAGATGAGAAGCGACCAACCAAGAAGTTTAAAAATCTTGTACCCAAGCATTAAGCAAAAGTAACAATCGAATAATGCACCATAAGTAGGATATAAATTTCATTGCATAACTATTGACTTTCGTGCTTGCATAGGGAATCACAAACCTTAACATCAATATTCTTACTAAAGCACAATTACTCATCAACATGACTCTCATATCATATCGTCACATCTCAAAAGTCAAAACCATTACTAAGAATCAAGTTTATTTTGTCCAATGATCTTCATGAAAGTTTTTATTATATCCTCCTTGGATATCTATCACTTTGGGACTATTTTCATATGTTTCTTTTGATAAGCTCAAACAAATATAAGTGAAGAACATGAGCATATTTTTTATTTCTCTCAAAATAATCTAAGTGAAGCAAGAGAGGATTTCTTAAAAATTTACTAACTCCCAAATAAATCTAAGTGAAGCATGAGAGCATTTCTTCAAAAATAACAAAGCACACCTTTCTCAAAAAAATATAAGTGAAGCACTAGAGCAAATCCATGGCTCTAAAATTTTAAGTGAAGCATAGGAGCAAGCATAGCATAATTTTTGGCTCTCTCAAAAGGGTATGTTCAGCAAGGATTCAAGACTTAGAACACAAAGCAAAAAAAGCAAAGACTCATATCATACAAGACGCTCCAAGAAAAACTCATATAATATGTGATGAATAAAAATATAGCTTCAAGTAAAATACCGATGGTTGTTAGAAGAAAGCGGGGATGCCACTCAGGGGAATCCCCATGCTTAGTTGCTTGCTACTTCTTCAATATTACCTTGAGGTTCCTCGATCATCCCCAAGCTTAGCCTTTTGATAATCCTTATTCCTTCATCCATCGTAAGATCACCCAAAACTTGAGAACCTCAATCACACAAAACTCCAACAAAACCTTTGTGAGATCCGTTAGTATAAGAAAACAGACCACTACTATAAGTACTATTGCAAACCTATTCTTATTTTGTGTTTCCACTATATCTACTGTACAACAACTTTTATATGGCAAAAACTCATCAAAGAAAACCATAGAATCATCAAAACAAGCACACAACGCAAAGAAAACAGAATCTGTCAAAAACATAACATTCTGTAGCAATCTGAATATTTCGAATACTTATATAACTCAAAAAATTCTGAAATAAATTGGTAGACGTGACAAATTTGTCTATTAATCTTCTGCAAAAAGAATCAACTCAAAAGAACTCTTCTGTTAAAAATGACAAATAATCTCGTGAGTGCAAAGTTTCTGTTTTTCAGCAAGATCAAATCAACTTTCACCCAAATCATCCCAAAGGCCTTGCTTGGCACAAACACTAATTAAAACACAAAAAACACAATCATAACAGTGGCATAAATGTGCTAGCACACAAGAACATAAAGCAAAAGGAAAAAATAAATTTTATTCAATGGATTGCCTCCCAACAAGCGCTATCATTTTACGCCCTAGCTAGACAAAACGCAGAGGGATCTATGTTTTGTCATCTTTGTCCAATTCTTGGATCGAGCACTTAGGATTTTTCAAGGATTTTGCATACAAATTCTCAGCGACAATACTTCTAGGCATGAGATTGAAAATCTTATTATTGCAAAAAGGGTCTCTTATACTTCAATAAAATTGGGATGGATACTAATTATCTTATGATCCCCTTTATCATTGCTAGAAGTTGCACCTTTGTTTTTAGTGACTTGAGTAGTCTTGCTAATTTTCACGGGAGTTTTAGTGGAAGCAAAAGCCGTACCTAGATTAGAAAAAAATTCTTCTAGTTTATCAATCCTAGACGGGCTTTCTTCGATTCTTTCATGAATTATAGTTCCTTTTTCTTTTAGCAACTTAAAAACGTCTCCCACTTTTGATCCAACTTTAGTAGCATAACTTTGCATTTTTCTATCCAAGTTTTCAATATGTTCTACGGTAAGCATTTTCTTTTCAATAACATCTAGTCTTTCCATAACATGCCCGAGAGTCAATATTGTTTCATTGATCACGAGTGGTGGTGAACCCACTAAATTTTCCAAAGCATTAAAAGCATCAACAGAAGGACACATCAAGAAATTCCCACTGGTAATCGTATCAAGGACGAACCTATACCAAGTGATAATGCCCACATAAAAATAACGAAGAAGAACAATGGTAGATTGCTTACGGATAGATCTATTATGAGCTTTGCAAATCCTATACCAAGCATCTTTTAAATTCTCTCCTCCCTTTGTTTAAAGTTGAGAACCTCGTTCTCGGGGTGCTTAATAGAAGAAGAGAATCCATAACGACAAAAAGTGATAAACAAGATTGCACACGAAAAACATATCTGACAAGAAAACGGTGGACGAAAAAGAGGGCGAATAAAACGGCAAATTTTTGTGAAGTGGGAGAGAGGAAAACGAGAGGCAGCTGGTAAATAATGTAAATTACGAGGAGATGAGATTTGTGATTAGGAACCTAGTTTATGTTGAAGATCCTCCCCGGCAACGGCGCCATAAATTCCTTTTGATGTCTGCTAGAACTACGTCGGTATTTCCCCAAAGAGGAAGGGACGATCACGGTATATAGCGACGGCAGGTATTTCCCTCAGTGATGAGACCAAGTTTATCGGACCAGTAGGAGAACCTCCTCACACCACATAAACATCACCTGCATACAAATAACAAATACTCGCAACCCGACGTGTTAAAGGGGTTGTCAATCCCTTTCGGGTACGACACCTCAAGATAGGCAAATAACGTGAGATAAAAGTGGTAGATAGGATAAATAGATCGCGGAACAAATAAATTGCAGCAAGGTATTTTTTGTATTTTTGGTTCAATAGATCTGAAAATAAATGCAAAGGAAAATAGATCGCAAAGGCAAATATGATGAAAAGAGACCCGGGGGCCGTAGGTTTCACTAGTGGCTTCTCTCGAGAAAAATAGCAAATGGTGGGAAAAACAATTACTGTTGGGCAATTGATAGAACTTCAAATAATCATGACAATATCCAGGCAATGACCATTATATAGGCATCACGTCCAAGATTAGTAGACCGACTCCTGCCTGCATCTACTACTATTACTCCACACATCAACCGCTATCCAAAGATGCATCTAGTGTATTAAGTTCATGGAGAAACGGAGTAATGCAATAAGAATGATGACATGATGTAGACAAGATCTATTTATGTAGAAATACACCCCATCTTGTTATCCTTAATAGCAATGATACATACGTGTCGTTTCCCCTTCTGTCACTGGGATCAAGCACCGTAAGATCGAACCCATAACAAAGCGCCTCTTCCCATTGCAAGATAAATAGATCAAGTTGGCCAAACAAAACCCGAATATCAGAGAAGAAATACGAGGCTATAATCAATTATGCATATAAGAGATCAAAGAAGACTCAAAGAACTTTCATGGATAAAAGCATAGATCTGATCATAAACTCAAAGTTCATCGGACCCCAACAAACTCCCCGCAAAAAGGCTTACATCATATGGATCTCTAAGAGACCATTGTATTGATAATCAAGAGAGAGAGGGGAAGCCATCTCGCTACCTACTACGGAGCCGTAGGTCTACAAAGAACTACTCATGCATCATCGGAGAGGCACCAATGGAAGTGGTGAACCCCTCCGTGGTGGTGTCTAGATTGGATCCGTGGTTACGGACTTTGCGGGCGGCCGGAATTGATTTTCGCCGACTCTCCTAGGGTTTCCGGAATATTGGGGTATTTATAGAGCGAAGAGGTGGTTCAGGGGGCACCCGAGGTGGGCTCAACCCATCTGGGCGTGCCTGGGCCCCCAGGCGCGCCCTGGTGGGTGCTGCCCCCCTCAAGGCACCCCCAGGTGCTTCCTTGGCCCACTGGATGTCTTCTGGCCCAAAAAAATCCTCAAGAAGTTTCGCTGTGTTTGGACTCCGTTTGATATTGATTTCCTGCGATGTAAAAAACATGCAGAAAACAACAACTGGCACTGGGCACTATGTCAATAGGTTAGTACCAAAAAATGATATAAAATGACTATAAAATGATTGTAAAACATCCAAGAATGATAATATAACAACATGGAACAACAAAAATTATAGATACGTTGGAGACGTATCAAGCCACCAGCTCCGTGTCAAAGTCAAGATGGAAGGTGATGATGTCATCAATACCAAATTGCTCCACCAAATCCAGAGCCTCACCAAAGTATCTCCGGTTCTTCTTCAGATAGTCCATGTCAATCCACAGAACGGATTTCGCAAGAACATATCTAGGAACATCCATAAAATTAGATCGGTACTACCATTGATCAAAACTACATTGTGGCAGCCTACCAAATGGCATATCTACTGCACTAGCACTCTCCTATAGTCTCCTCTTGCAAAGTTTTAGCCAAAAATCACAAGAACTACACATGCTTCTCCCAAAACCTAGAAGCACAACAACGAGGCAAAGAGAGAGGGAAAAGGGGAGATACCGGGTTCCATGGCAAGAGGGTAAGGTGGGGATCAATCCCACCGGTTGGAATGCGTGGAGAGTGGCCGGAGACGGAGATCCGACGAGGTCCTCCGACACCGTTCTTGAGCAGGAGAGAGAGAGACGCAGTGAGGGGAAGAGATGAATGGGTATGGGGGAGTTGGAACAACTCCCCGCCCGCCTTAACCCCCATGCACTATGACGGCAGCAGTAGTACCACGGGTCAACGTGGTAGTACCCGGGCGGATGGAAGTACCGCTGCCTGGGGAGGCGGTAGTACCGCTCTTCCAAATGGGTAGTAAAAGAATTATCGGGCGTGATGGAAGCGGTAGTACTGCCGTCGTATGCACTGCAAGCACATGTGAGCCACCCATCTCCATCGGTAGTACCGTGGTTTGCCATGGTTGTACTGCAAACCCAAGAAAGTGCATGTTTCAACAAAAATAGAAAACACGGCCGCTGTAAAGCAAACTTCAAGCAACGACACGCAAACGAGCACACACGAGGCAACTCAAACACAAACACGGCTCAAAAGAAGGCAAAAGACAACGAGGACGTAAACACGAACCAAAACCTCTCAAAGAGAGAGGGTGGTGGCCGAGGCCACCTATGTTTGAGTCAGTTGGTATGGCACCGCGAAGAATTATCCTTGGGCCCATGACCAAAACTCGTCTTTGAAGCACAAGTACCATCAAAAATGGCTAATGTGAAAGAGTTGATCAATTTATGCATAATGGGGGGAGGGAGAGTTCATTTAGAGAACAACACTCCCCCTATGTCCATGCCTACACCTAAACAAGATATCAAGATGAGTATGGTGGGGTGTGCAAAGGTTCAAGCCACATTGCTCAAATCAATGATATTTAGCTCATGCATTAACTCACGGAATCTTGCTTCATCCAAGGGTCATGAAAATATCCGCAAGGTTATCATGAGTGTTGACATATTTGAGCTTGATCTCCCTCGCCTAATGTGATCCCGGATGAAGTGATACTGAATCTCAATATGCTTCATCTTGAAGTGTTGCACGGGGTTGAGAGAAATCTTGTTGTCACTTTCATTGTCACAACAAAGAGGCACTTTGTCACAAATGACACTGTAATCCTTTAAAGTTTGCCTCATCCATAGAAGTTGAGCATAACAACTACCGGTGGCCACATACTCTGCTTTGGTGGACGAGAGAGACACACAACTTTGCTTCTTAGAAGACCAACTCACCAAAGAGCAACCAAGAAATTGGTACCCTCTGGAAGTTGACTTCCTATCCACTTTGTCTCCCGCCCAATCCGAGTCCGGATAGCCCATAAGGTTGAAGTTAGCTCCTCTTGGGTACCATAAGCCAAAGTTTGGGGTATGAGCCAAATATCGAAAGATTTGCTTGACCGCCACATAGTGGCTTTCCTTAGGTGCGGCTTGAAACCGTGCACAAATTCCCACACTCAACATGATATCTGGTCTAGATGCACAAAGGTAAAGCAAGGAGCAAATCATGGAACGATATACATTTTGATCCATCGCTTTACCATTGGGATCAATGTCAAGTTGGCATTTGGCAGGCATTGGAGTGGAAGCCGGCTTGACATCACTTAGCTTGAATCTCTTGAGCATGTCTTGAGTGTATTTGGCTTGGTTGATCAAGGTTCCGTCTCTTCTTTGTTTGATTTAGAACCCGAGAACTTCAACTCTCCCATCATGGACATCTTGAACTTTGAGGTCATGAGAGCGGCAAATTCCTCATTGAAAGCTTTGTTAGGAGAACCAAAGATAATATCATCAACATATAGTTGGCATACAAACAACTCCCCTTTGACCTTCTTAGTAAAAAGAGCGGGGTCGATTTTCCCAATTTCAAACCCACGATCTTGCAACAACTCGGTAAGGTGCTCGTACCACGCACGTGGGGCTTGTTTAAGGCAAATAGAGTGCCTTATCGAGTTGGTACACATGATTGGGGAACTTGGGATCCTCAAACCCCGGGGTTTGTTTGACATACACCAACTCATTAATAGGACCGTTAAGAAAAGCACTCTTCACATCCATTTGTTGCAACTTGAAGTTATGATGATAAGCATAAGCAATCAAGAAACGAATAGATTCAAGGCGCAGCAACAGGAGCAAAGGTTTCACCGTAGTCGATACCCTCGACTTGGGAGTAGCCTTTGTGCTACCAAATGAGGCTTATTGCGAATGATAATCCCATGAGCATCTTGCTTGTTCTTGAATATCCACTTGGTTCCAATGACATTATGGTTCCCCTTTGTCCTTGGCACCAATCTCCACACCTTGTTGTGCTCGAAGTTGTTGAGTTCTTCATGCATGGCATTGAGCCAATCCGGATCCTCAAGCGCCTCGAAGACCTTTTGGGGTTCAACACAAGAAACAAACGCATGATGTTCACAATAGTTTGCTAATTGTCTATGAGTGCTTACCCCCTTTCTTAATATTCCAAGCACATTCTTCATGAGATGATCTTTGGTAGTGAGCTTGTATGCAATCTTGGCGGCATGACGCTCCAATTCGTCCTCAAGACAGAGTTGAGGAGCGGTAACTTGATCATCTTGAGTGTCATCATGAGCTTGTTCTTGAGCTTGAGCTTGCTCTTGATCTTGAACTTGCTCGGGGGGAAGAACTTGACCTTGGGCATCACTTGGTGGTTCACCACATCTTGAGATTGATCTTGCCCTTGATCTTGTTCACTTGGTTGAGGGCATGCACTTTGTTCTTTGAAAGCGTGTGGGTCTTGGGTTGGTGATGGTTCCACTTGAGTGGAACATTGTCCTTCTCCCTCGGCCACAAGGGGTTCCACAATGGGTAGGATATGACCAACACCCATTCTTCTTATGGCTTGGGGAGGAATTTCATCACCTACATCACAAGTACCACTTTGCTCCACTTGGGAGCCATTATTCTCATCAAACTCCATGTTAAATGTCTCCTCAATGGGTCCCGTGGACTTGTTGAGGACACGGTAAGCATGAGAGTTTGTAGCAGAACCAACAAATATGCCCTCATGAGCTCTAGCCTCAAATTTAGACAAACGAACACCTTTCTTGAGAATGAAACACTTACAACCGAACACCCAGAAGTACTTGAGGTTGGCCTTGTTACCGGTGAGTATCTCATATGGTGTCTTGTTCAAGCCTTTATGGAGATAGAGCCGATTGGATGAATGACAATCGATGTTGATGGCTTCGGCCCAAAAGTTGTAGGGAGACTTGAACTCCGCCATCATGGTCCTTGCCGCGTCTATCAACGTCTAGTTCTTCATTTCTGCTGCACCATTTTGTTGAGGGGTTTAAGGTGCAGAATATTGATGCTTGATCCCCTCATCACTAAGAAACTCATCCAAGGTGTAGTTCTTGAACTAGGTGTTGTTGTCACTTCTTATTGTCAAGATCTTTGCATTGTGTTGGCATTGAGCTTCATTACAAAGTCGATGACAGTTTGTTGGGTCTCACTCTTCCTCTTGAAGAAATATACCCAAGTGTATCTTGAGTAATCATCCACAATCACCAAGCAATACTTTCTACCCCCAAGACTATCAAAGGATGGAGGCCCAAAGAGATCCAAGTGAAGGAGCTCCAAGGGCCTCTTCGAGTAGATGATAGTCATGGGAGGGTGAGCCTTCTCATGTAGCTTTCCTTCGATACAAGCACAGCAAGCACGATCTTTGGAAAAACTAACATTTGTTAGTCCACAGACATGGTCCCCCTTGAGAATACTTTGCAAAGATTTCGTATTGACGTGGGCTAAACGGCGATGTCAAAGCCATCCCATGTCAACTTTGGACATTAGGCATGTCGCAGTCTTAGTGGGTTGCTCTGAAAAGTTAATCACATAAAGACCGTTCTCGACATGCCCAACAAAGGCTACTTTAAGAATCTTGCTCCACAAGAGGGCCACATATCAAAGAAAGTGGCAAAGCCCATGAGTGCAAGTTGACGAACGAAAAGTAAGTTGTATGCAAGGGACTAAACAAGCATGACTTTCTTGATCGTGAGATCATGAGAAATGACAACTTTGCCAAGACCCAATACCTTAGAAGATGAAGCATCACCCCATTCGACATTGGTGGGCATAGATGAAACTTTATGGACGTCCACCACCAAGTCCTTGCTTCCGGTCATATGATTTGCAGCTCCGCTATCGAACAACCATGATCCCCTAGTGGAAGCAAACACCTATAAGAGATCAATGCTTGGTTTTAGGTACTCATTTTGTAATGGGTCCTTTGACTTTAGAAACAAGGGTCTTAGGAACCCAAATAGACCATTCAATGTACTCATAAGAAGAACCAACAAATTTGGCATAAACATGCCCATCACTAGCACGGCATAACACATAAGAAGGGTTAAAATCGCCGGCTTTATTGGAAGGAGTGGCATTGCCCTTCTTGACACCGCCACCCTTCGTGTTGTTCTTCTTCTCCTTAGGAGTACCCTCTCCCTCCTTCACAAAGGTTTTCTTGAGAGGAGGAGGTTGTGTGGTCTTGTCATTCTTCTTCTTCTTGGACTTGGGTGCAAACCCAATCCCCTCCTTGGCCACAACTTCCTTTTGATTGCTCAAAAGGTCGTTGAGGTTCTTCTCTCCTTGCATGCACGACACAAGGCCTTTCTCAAGTTGCTCCTTCAACTTGGCATTCTCCTCCACAAGATGCACATGCTCATAACACGGGTTAGTAGCATTTGCATTATCAATTAAAACCATATGAGGAAATGTGGCTTTCTCCTTGGTTAGCTTCACTTGGAGTTGATCATGAGACTCTTTGAGGCTTGCTTGAGCACTCTTCAAGGCCTTGTGAGCCTTGTCAAGTATATAAAACTCCTCCTTGAGTCTAGCATGGTCAACCCCAAGTTTAGCCTTCTTGGAATTGAGCACACGAGATACAACAAGAGCGTGATCAAGATATTTCTTTAATTTAGCATGATTATCGTTGCGTGACTCCTCAAGAGCCAAACAATGACCACGCTCTTCCTCAAGCGCATTAGAGAGATCCGATATCTCATCGACATAGTCACGACTATGATCTTCCATCTTAGAGATGGTTTCTTTGTGAGCCTCGATCATGTCATTGGCTTCACCGAGTTGTTCCAAGAGAGCAACAAAGTGCTTCTTGGATTTACCCTTGAGCTTACTCATAAAAGACTCATATTCATTTTCTTCCTCCTTCGACCCCTCACTTTCATCAATGCAATCCGTCAAGGAAGGATTAATAGTGATGGTGGTTTTGATGTTGGGGGTTACCTTGTTAGTGGATTTAGCCATGAGGCACTTGGCGGTGATGTTCTCGTTGGGTGAGTCGAAGAGGGACACCCGTGGAGTTGTTGCAATGGCAACGGAGGCCATGGCAACCATCTCACCGTATTCATCATCCTCATTGTACTCTTCTTGTGCCACCAACCCCTTGGGAGGAGTCTTCTTGGTGAAGTTGTTCTTGTTGGGGAAGGACTTGGCCTTGTCTTTTGGATAAGCTTACCCCCATTGTCTTCCCTCTTCTCAATGACGGCGTTCAAACAAAGTGGCTCACATTGCCAAAATTATAGCATGTCCTCACACGTTGCATGCCCTTGGTGCCACTTGAGTTTTGTTCTTGTTGAAGTTGGGCCTTATGTTCTTCTTGCTCCAAAATTGCCGTGACGCGAGATCCATGTGCTCATGATAAGCATACTTTGTATCTTTTCCTATTCTTCCTCTTCACTCTCTTCTTCCACACTAGCCTTGGCCTTCAAAGCAAGGTTGGGCTTCTTTGATCATTGAGAATGCAACACCGCATTGTCGGCGATCTTGTCCAAGATCCTCATAGCAACAAACTCATCCAACACTTCACTTGAGGACAAGGCGTGAAAGTCCAGCCTTTGACGGATGACAGAGGACATGGCCTTGTGGTAGGGCATCATGGCCTTGAGAAACTTGTTCTTGATCCAATTGTCATCCGTATCCTTGCTCCCATGATCTCAGAGTGAGACCGTATACCTCTTGAGCTTATGCGTTGGTTTTTCCTTGAAGAGGAAAGGGTGATGCAAAGAAAGTAGAGTAAGTATTTCCTCGCTTTGAGAACCAAGGTATAAATCCAGTAGGAGACAACGCACAAGTCACCGAATACCTGCACAAACAATCAACAACTTGCACCCAACGCGATAAAGGGGTTGTAAATCCCTTCACGGTTACTTGCAAAAGCGAGATCTGATAGAGATAGATAAATGGTAAAGTAAATATTTTTGGTATTTTTGGTTTATAGATCGAAAAGTAAACATGGCTCCCCTGAATGTTTTTGGGGTATAAGAGTATATATAGGCGAAGGAACTAGGTCAGAAGACCCACGAGGGGCCCACGAGGCAGGGGCGCGCCCTCCACCCTCGTGGCCGCCTCGTTGCATCTCCGTCTTCATCTCCAAGTCTCCTGGTTTGCTTCTGGTCCAAGAAAGATCATCACGAAAGTTCCATTCCGTTTGGACTTCGTTTGTTATTCCTTTTCTGTGGAACTCTAAAATAGGAAAAAAACAAAAACTGGCACTGGCCTCTCGGTTAATAGGTTAGTCCCAAAAATAATATAAAATTTCATATTAATGCATATAAAACATCCAAAACAGATAATATAATAGCATGGAACAATAAAAAATTATAGATATGTTGGAGACGTATCAGACCGCGAGAGTGGTCAATCTCCGGTAAAGCTCACGAGGTTCTTCATCTTCATTCATCGCAAACTCATCGGCTTCATCTTGTACCACTTCAAAGTTGGAGCGTTGGATGCTTGCGCTTCCCTTGTAAATGGAAACAACATGTTGCCATGCTTCCTTGGCCACGGTGAAGGGTCGGAGGTGTGCAATATCTTCGGGTGGAATTACTTCTTGGAGAATGAAGAGAGCAGACTCGCTAAATTGATGGTCCGCGGCTTCTCTAGGAGTGAAGTTGCTTCGGTCATGCAGGTAGAAAGCTTGCTTAATAATTCTCCAAAGATTAGTAGAACTATGATTTAAATGATGTTTAAGCGATACACCCAAGAAGCAAAATCCTCATTTTTCACAAGCATAGGAGGAGGACCAACATGATTCGTATGCGTGGAGGGAGCCGGTCCTCCATAAGTAAGTGGGGGTTCAACATGGGCAAAGATGCCACTCCCACTCCTACCACTAGGCAAAGGAGCTTGCTCACTACTAGCTTCCCCCCTTTTTGGAGTTAGTATCCGCCACCTTGTTAGCAGGATCAACCACTTCCAACGGTTCGGTGGATAATTTAATCCCATCAATAAAATCCTTAAACATGCCTTTAACCTCGGCCGTCATGGAGGTTATCAATGTGTCCAAAGCCGCATTGAACTCCTCACGAGAGACCGAGGATCCCCCATCGGCCGCAGACAAGTGGGATTCGCACCGGGGTGATCCTCCACCTCGTCCGTGGTGTCAACCATACTCTTTAGACGACAAAGTCGTCGAGGCTCTGATACCAATGGAAAGGATCGATATGGTTGACTAGAGGGGGGGGTGAATAGGCAACTAACAATTTTTAGTTTTTCTTGACCAAATTAAACTTAGCATCAAAGTAGGTTGTCTAGATGTGCAACTAGGTGAACAACCTATATGATGTAACAACAACAGGCACACTAGCAAGCAAAGGATACAACACAATATAAGCTTGCACAAGTAAAGGTGAGAGATAACCAAGAGTGGAGTCGGTGGAGACGATGATGTGTTACCGAAGTTCCTTCCCTCTGAGAGGAAGTACGTCTCTGTTTGAGCGGCGTGGAGGCACAATGATCCCTAAGAAGCCACTAGGGCCACCGCATTCTCCTCACGCCCTCACACAATGCGAGATGCCGTGATTCCACTATTGGTGTCCTTGAAGGCGGCGACCGGACCTTTACAAACAAGGTTGGGGCTATCTCCACAACTTAATTGGAGGCTCCCAATGACACCATGAAGCTTCACCACAATGGAATATGGCTCCCCGGTGACCTCAACTGTCTAGGGTGCTCAGACACCCAAGAGTAACAAGATCCACAAGGGATTAGTGGGGGGGAATCAAATTTCTCTTGGTGGAAGTGTAGATCGGGGCCTTCTCAACAAATTCCTAGAAAATCAACAAGTTTGATTGCCTAGGGAGAGAGATCAGGCGAAAATGGAGCTTTGAGAAACAATGGAGCTTGGGAAGGGAAGAGGTCGTCTTCTTGGGGAAGAAGACCCCCTTTATATAGTGGTGGAAAAGATCCAACCTTTACCCACTTACTCAGCCCGCGGTTCTACCGCACAGGCTCACGATACTACCGCAAGGCGCTACGGTACTATCAAGCATCACGCTATGTGTAATACCGCCGCAAAGGAAGCCGGTGTGAGGTCCTGTTGCACTAGGCAATGAGCGGTAGAACCGCCGGAGCGGTACTACCGCAAGGCAGGGGCTCGCCAGGGCTGGAAAAGACACAGACTAAATAAATTACGTCCGTGACTACTTCCACTGAGATTGGGACGTGCAAAAATCCGGCACGGTACTACCGCCGCAGGAGTCAGATTACTACAGCGTGAGGCAGAAGTAAAAAAATACTTCTGCGCCTACTTCCGCGCGCGACAACGTTCTGGGCTAGAGGCAGGGGTACTACCGCTCGCGAGGAGCAGTACTACCACACGGCGCGGTACTACCGCTTCCCTGGGCGGTACTACCGTGGGCCACTACGGTACTACTGCTTCCTTGAGTAGTACTACCGCACACCACAGAAACTATAGCACTTGAAAGCCTTCCTCTCGCAGTGACAAGGATAAACGGACGGAGCTCCAAAGAAGTGAAGGAAAGGTGGTGCAAAGAAACAGATGTGTACGTGTTGATTCCACCCTAACCTTTCCGAAGCGGAACCCCTCTTAATAGCATGGCTTTCCTACGACTCAAATCCACCAAAAAGAAACGTAGAGAACCGCCGTCTTCGAAACGCTCCGAGGGGCAATGAATCATCTTTGCCTAGACATGAGATATCTGAAATGCTCAATGCACACAATTAGTCCGCAAATGCACTATCATCAATCACCAAAACCACATAGGGAGAAATATGCCCTTACAGCATGCATGGTGGATCGAGCCCTCCCAAGTCGTAACATGTCAGCTTACCTTCATATTCATGCCTGGAGCGCCTCCTATGTCTGAATGAAATCATTCCCCAATGATTGGTCATGCCGATCTTAACATCATGATCATGGTTGCTCCTTGGTACGTGTGGTGAGAAAGGCGACAATCTATCACTAGGGAACGCGTTCAAATGACAAGTCATTCGGCAGGGCCATCATTGTTTTGATGTGAACAATGAGAGAGCTTCAACTAGATCTTGTAGCGTCCGACATCATGGCTGGGAAAGACAGCTAAAATGTTATGTCAAACTTATGTGGATGTGTATTTTGACAAGGACATGAATCGTGGAACTTCTAGAGCTATCCTTCTTGATGGCTGTGGATTTTTTATTGTCATAACAACCCAATTAATCGGTCAAGTATATGATGTTGGTACAACTGAAGCATATGCTATTCTTCATGGTCTTATCCTTCTGGATCATATGGACTGCAATAGGATCATTATTAACTTTGATTGTATGGTAGAAATCTCTACACCGCAGTAGGATGCACAAGTACATAATGGGCTTTGGAGGCTGTTTTTCGTCCATGGAGCTGATGCGGTTTTGCATTTTGCCACTAGGCTAGCTAATACTCAAACTATCTGAGGTGCTTTTAAAACCACCTCGAATGCCTTAAGGTCCTTGGTGATTCCCTAAATAGAACTACTTTTAATGTTTACATTGTAGGCGGTTCTGTCACTGAATCGCCCAAAATACTTTATCATTTTAAGTGGAACCACCCAGAATACATTATCTTTGAAGCAGTTTTTAGTTCAGAACCACTCCCATTTCTTATTCATACATGGTATTTTAATTATTTTTAGCTAACCCTACAATTTAAATTCAAAGAGAACATTCCCACATACACATTAGACACAATCATACACATTCTCATTCATTGCATACAAACCAAAGTTATAAAATCCAGAGATTTATATACTCCACACCATCTCGAGTAGTCTACCCAGCTCACCTCTTCATGTTGCCTTTTCATCTTGAATAGTATACACATCCCGCCTTTTCCTTTCACCTTTTGGCTCGATTGGTATACCAATCTCAACTTATCATGTTGACTTTCGGACTGATCACCGCGAGTTATCTTCTTCATGGGGGTCATAGATTTTTCCAGTTCAAAATAATTTTCACTTAAACATATACGAATGTACATATGTTGAGCAGAGCTAGTTCCGGTGCAACTAAAATCGATCTACATGTGGGAAATATGGACAAATTTATTAAAAATCAAATATGAGGAAACTCAAGTAATAGTTAAACATAAACTGAAATTAACACACACTAGCTCAATCTAAACTCCAATCACCAGTGCAACCAGCGCTGCCTTAGCTGTTTATACTAACCCCATTCTGATAAGTTTGTAATGCCAATGGTGTCTTTTTTGTGTAGTGCAACTAAAACATAGACAACCTTGTGATATACATATCGATTTATATGATAAATTTCACATGTACTTGAAAAGATCATACCCAACTTGGTGGTCGTATGTTCAGGACAAACATCACTGAATTTGTCCAGATCATGTTCACCATTTGTCGAGTAGAGATCTGGTACACACTACAAACGTTGTCATCCCATATTTGAATGCACTCCCAACTTCTCCAAGAAAAGAAACAAAGTATGGTGACTTTCCTGGCATCTCCAAGCAGCGGGAGGTGGCGACAAACCGTACAAACTATGTTGGTTTCATTGATGCTTGTTATGACAAAAGCTCCATCACGATACATAAAATCGGTAACCTCATTTTTTGGTGTGCCAGTAAAACAGGGTAAATATCTCTTTAAAAACACATTTTATCAAGTTTTAATCAATGAGGGGAAATAAATTAATTAATTTAGAGATGAGAGGGAAAAAGGCATGTGGAACTTTGATGAGGGAGATATAGAAGAATTTCTAGCTCCTCTATTAGTTATGGTTGCCAAGCCAACATACAAAACCCTTACACATCATAGCAACATAACAAGGGCAGGTCCAACTATCCACCTATATGTTCTATAAATTATCTTGTAATTATTCTTTCAAAACAATTATCATGAGAAGAAAACTTTCTTAGTGTTGTATTTTCTCGACATACATTAACTTACCTACTATCTCTAAGTTACGTTACTCATTTGTCACATACACCAATGCAAAATGATAAACAAATTTTGGTGCCCAAAACATCTCATACAACTTAATTAAACTAGATCATGAGCTTAATTAAGAAACCTAATCCTCGACATCATCACAGGAGATGTCGACGATGTCCTTGACAATGTCAGATCTCGAGGCCCTCGACAACAGAATCATCGCTGGACGAGTTCATTGCACTGGGTTCTGGCCATGCGTGCAACTCCCCCATCACTTTCTTTACCATGCAAGCAACACTCGCCTCTTTGGCAGCTTGTGCATAGAGGATGGAGTCCAGAGCATGCGTTGGTCCACCTCGTCCTCACTCTGCCTCCTCCGATGTCGCGTCCTTTGGTGCGTCACCCATGTCCAACTCCGGTGCCTCAAGTTCTAGGCAGAGAAGGAGCTATCCGTCCAGTGGGGTAGGACAACGAGGGGACGAGGTGTATGGTCGCCGTCGGTGGAGGCCACTGAGCCTCCAAAGACGAAAGGCATGCCAAATATGTTTGAGGGGTGCACCATAGGGGCGGCGAGATATGGTGTGGAGATAAAGAAGGGATGCGGGCAAGACGGTGACATGATTGGGGATGGGGCAGAACGCATCAAGAGTGTAAGATGGCAGAGGAGGGAAGCGAAGTGGGCAAATGCGCCTAAAATTGACAAGAGAGGAGAGCAGAGCAGTTCATGCTACAGTTTTGTTTGGAGCAGCGGCTAGGGTTTAGGGATAAAAGGGTATTAGCCACGACTATTTGAGGCAGTCCTTTGGAGAACTGCATATGGACTTGAATTATTAGAGGCGGTCAAGAGTTCTAGACCGCCTCTACTAGTTATTAGAGGTGGTTTTGCTTCTTTAACTACTATCATGCATTCACTAACATAAATAAACCACCTCCCTTAGGCTATTAGTTGCAGCTCTGCTGAAATCTTTTTGGTGGAAACGGCCTCCGTGAGACCAATTCATGATATTGTATCGATTTTCTTACTAGTGAGTAGTGACGATATCTCCTATGGGCCTGTTATGACTATCTTTGAAGAGTGTAGGAGACTAGCTCATGATCTTGTATCGGTTTTATTACTAGTAATGATATCTCCTATAGGCCAGCAATGATTATCTTTGATGGGTGTAGGAGACTATAACTCATGATCTTGTATCGGTCTCTGCCATAGAGAAGCCAACTGTGTGGCTCATGAATTAGCTAAAAGGGCCAGATTTTCTGAGACAGCCTGTTGGCTGAATGAGCATCGGGTACGGCCTCTATGGCTCTATTGACGAATAATGCATTGGTGTTTGATGAATAAAGTGCAATTGTCCCTATCCCAATAAACTAGAAAAGTTTTTCAAAGATAACATAAGGTGCATCGCACGAACTAGCAAAGCTTTCCGAGAGACAACACACACACACACCTTATTATTATTATTATTATTATTATTATTATTATTATTATTATTATTATTATTATTATTATTATTATTATTATTATTATTATTATTATTATTGTTATTGTTGTTGTTGTTGTTGTTGTTATTATTATTATTTACGTGGGGTTTTAACGGAGTGTCTACAAGGAGATAGGGACATTGTATTTATAGGGAAATAACTCATTGTGATGTTCTTTTGTCGCTATTCGCTTTATTATATCATACATAAACAATACATATGAATATGGTATATTTAAATTCTTTTTTTGATGTAAAGACGGTAAGGAACCCCTACAAGATAATTGGTGCAACAAACCCAAATTGCAAGTACCATGCCTTGAACCTGGGTGGGTTGGAAGGCATCAACCCCTTCCCACCACTAAGCTATGCCTTAGTTCCGCTCCATGAGTCATCCATGAGTCTTATCCTATGCCTCTTACACTTCTACATTCCTAGACATGTGGACTCATCTGAGTTTCTCTGCCGGCTCCTGCCCTCTATTTTGGAGGAAAACAATCTTCATAGATTTTCGTGAAAAAATTCATGTTATGGTGACTTTAATGTTTTACTTACATTTCCATGTAAATAATTATAGAAAACATATGCAAAGGGCACTTTGTCGATGTATTGTCAATACCTTGTAGATGTATATCTCTGAAGGATCACATGTGGTCTTGTGTTCTTGGACCCTGGTAGCAAATTATATGTTTCTTTAGTTTCTTAAGAAATATGAAACGCAAAATATAGACCTACAATAATAAGTACAAATAATAAAAATTGTTATTCCTCTAAAGCAAAATACGTCTCCACTAATATGTTTCCTCTTGCTATAGGTCATGATCGTTGACTACATGTTACTATTCCCAACAGGAACTGTTCAAGCTCACCTTGTTAATAGCTTCCACACCCCTCAAGGAGCTCATGTAGCAAAGTAAAAGAAATCCCACTCTCCTCCATGCAAAATTCGTAGCTACAGAACATGACCACTCATTTTATTTCTTATTTAAACTAATATTCTTCATTTATTTAGGTTGAAGGTTGCAACTATATTCAAATTTTTCCTGGGTAGTTTTTCTTGGACTATATTCTCATGGCTCTATACAGCAGTGCAACGATCGTGGATTTTCTAACTTTCCATTGTTTGGACTAGAACTATACAAGCACGGTAGGAATCTGATCCATTTATTTGTTCCTGTCATTATAATGATTATGTACTCCACCTAGTATGTACTTCCGCTCCCCATATACTACATACCTCAGAGTGAGTTCTATATATGAAATATTCCATTTGAGACCATGCATTTCAAATTATTTGCACATATAGTACTTTTTGTACGGAAATATAGTATATCACATAAACTCAATGATGTTGTGATATTTTTTCATGTCACTTGTATTGAGGTACATTAGAATAATCTATTATATACGTAAGACAAGAGGCAAACAAGCCATTATATTCATCCACACAGATTAAATTATCTTGACCACTAATTTCAGACATCAAGGGCTGAGATTAAAAATACAAGCGTTACATAACAATTGGATGTGTCACATATAAAAATATTTTTCAAGCAACCAAAAGTGGTGGATGTAAAAGGCAATCGGAATAGTTTAGATTGACATGAAAAGATAAATTAATATAAGAAGAGTCCTAGAGATCAGGTGAGGTAGTTTGTATTTTCGTTGTGCATTTTTGGTATTCTTAGACCATTTCTATGATGAATTTTACCATATATATAGCTACGACTATTTTTCTACGGCAGCTATACATGTACATTATAAGAAAAGTACAATCTTAGCAACATGTTAGTGTGCAATAGAAAGAGCAGGATAAATAGTTAGTATTTGGAAAGATAAATCCTTAAATTATATTAGGTGCAAAGATAATTACAAACGGAACATAAAAAGGTGAAATGCAGAAAATTATAAAGGTGACAAAAATCTAAAAGTGTACCAAAGACTAAGGTTTGGCATGGTCAGGCACATGCCCCAGTTCATTTGATCTTTGGTAGCACAACCAAATACTTACCAACACATTTACACAAAGTATAAATATATATGTAGCAAAGTTTAATCCTATTTTCTAAACATAAAATTTTTAGCTATAATTTCTATATCAATATTGTTAGTGATTGATCAATGGAAAAAAATGGTGGAGAAAAAACCAGCAAGAAATAATAGGAATTCTAGCGTCACCCCGCTAGTTAATAATATATATTGTGAATGATAAATAGGTATATAAGAGGTATATTGAATATGGGAGTCCACACTCGTAGAAGTACATAAAATTAGTTTAAGCTACGCCCCTAGTAAAAGTGAAAAAAGTAATAGTGTACATAGTATAGTAATCTTAAAACGCTGTATTTAAACTAAAACTTTGATACATAAAAGTTATTTTAAAATGAATACTTTTTGTACATATTTCTACTAGCTTTTGTATGTAGTTTTTCTAATATTATTCACTCGTGCTTAGTATAGTGTCGTGGTATATACATATGTGTGTGACTAGTTTGACTCACCGAAATAGTATATGTAAGCCAAAAAGTTAATCTAGGTGGCAAGTGTCTAGCATTATAAGTTAAGGAAGATCGTAGGCCTAGTTGTGTACCTTGTGTTATATGATTGCATGTACTAAACAATTCACTCAAGTTTTTGAACTGGAGAAGGATGGGCAATGCGTCTCTACTTCAACACTTGGCCTCATGCGAGTATTGGGTGTAAACATGGACCGAAACCGGGTTCCAGTTCTATTTACATTGCATCTACCAGTGTTTGAAACTCCGAGTCACATGCTGATCGTGCGAGTACAAAAAATTACAGCAATGACACCATAATTGTTGATGAGATTCGACAAACATTCACTTGTCAATGATAAGTGGAATTACCTATTGGATGGCAACTCAACAACATATCAATGGGCCCCACTAAGACCATAGTCAGGCTGTCCCATTAAGGAGAAGTGCCACCAACCACAGAAAAGACTTTCCATTAAAGTATTTAACATCTAAGGAAAACACTATGCCACGTAGGAAAGGCCAAATGAATTATAAACCAATACTGGTCCAACACCTACCCCTAGAAGACTAACATAACAACATGGACTATTCCATTTTAGAGATGTATAAGGGGCAATTGGGGCACCATAGAAGGGGATTCACTCCTTTATGCCTAGTTTCAGCCTATACACCATGTTGAAGGTTACTGGCGCTTCCCGTCAAAACCACCACCATTATAATCCCCAAGTGCAGGGAGACATGGTAGAACTTTCGATTATGGATGTGCAAGTATAAGTGTCAACCTCAGAGGAGCTAAAGGTAGGTTTACTATTCTCTCAAGTTATGTATGTCACTTACACAACTTCCATGCACTTAATGTTTAGTATGCCTAGAATCTATACAACTAGGATATAATGCAGGGAGATGACTAAACTTAATAAGGTAAAAATAAATGTTAGGGCCTGCAAATAAATATTACAGCATCTCCACTCACGTCCCAACAGGCCCCTAGGGCGAGCTTTCTCGCAGCCGAAAAAAACCCGATCGCCGCCTCAGACGCTGAATTCCATGATTCGGCCCATTTTTTGGCCCTGCGATCCCAGGCCAAACCCAACGAACTGGAGCGCTTGGGGGCTCCGGCGGAAGGAAAAGTGGCACATGGGCCACCACTGTCAGGCATTTTGCACGTCCAGATTCGCCCCCCGTGCGCACTACCCCTTCCGCCGCTGTGCCGATCCGGCGCCGCCTACCTGCCCACCGCCACTAGAAAGGCCATTTCCCCACCGGAAAAAGAGGGTTCACCGCGGCAGCCTCCACCCCCACTCCTGGGCGGCCTTTTTGGCGCTCCGGCCACGCAGGCGGGGATACCGGCGGCTGCGTGCCTACCATGCTCCCTAGGTATTCGGTGTTTTGTCTGCTCAGCAATGGACTCGGATGATGAGGAGGTGTTCGCGTATCTTTGGAGGAGGAAGCCGAGCCGACACCCAGACGAAAGAGTACCTCATGGTCCTCACCGCTCTGGCTGGCCTGTTCACGAGCAATGCAAAGTTGCGGCGAGGTGGCTCGGCGCCGGGCCGACAGAAGGCAAAGCAGAGACATCGACTGGAGGGCTACTACTTGCTCTATGCCGACTACTTCACTGACGCTCCATTGCATGACGAGAAAGTATTTCGGCGCCATTATTGGATGAGTAGAAAGCTCTTCCTCATGATTGTGAATTCCATCCGGGAGTTCGACAACTACTTTAAGTGCAAGAAGGATTGCATCATCACACTTGTATTCACCTCACTTCAAAAGTGCACGACAGCTATGAGGATGCTTGCATACGGAGCTCCCGGTGATATACTGGAAGACTATGGACACATGGCTAAGTCCACCACCATTGAGTGTTTGTACAAGTTCTGCAGGGCAGTGGTGGTAGTGTTTGGACCACAATACTTGAGATCACCCAATGCTGAAGACACTGCTCGGATCGTAGCATAGAATGTAGCAAGAGGATTCCCTGGGATGCTTGGAAGCATCAACTGCATGCATTGGGCATGGAAAAACTATCCATTTGATTGGTAGTGGATGTACAAAGGCGCCAAAGGAGCTTGCAGTGTGGTACTTGAGTCAGTGGCCACACAGAGCCTCTGGATTTGGCACTCCTTTGGTTTGCCAGGAACTCACAATGACATCAACGTACTGCAGTGGTTTCGAATGTCTTTGCCAAGCTTGTTGAAGGTCATGCTCCTCCGGCGAACTTCGAGGTCAGTGGGCACCACTACAACAAGGGTACTACCTAGCAGATGGCATCTATCCAAGATGGTCAACATTTATGAAGACTATCTGAAACCCTGTGCCAGGAGGCAAGAACTCCTACTTTGCCAAGTGTCAGGAGGCTTGCAGGAAGGATGTCGAGCGGGCATTTGGTGTGCTCTAATCTCGATTTTTGTTGTCCGACAATTCCTCTCTAACCTGGTCAAAAGATCAAATGTGGGAACTCATGACTTGCTATGTCATCTTGCAGCATGATCATTGAGAGCGGCGAGGAAGAGCGATGTTTGACATCGAACCATATTACAGTGCAGGTCCTCTTGCCCAAGTTGATCACCGCCATCGGCAACCTGGGCTGCCTTCCTGAATATGCGTCAGGAGATCCAAGACCCACAGGTGCATCAAGAACTGCAGCACGATCTGGTGGAGCACCTATGGAGGCTCAAGGGCAACGCCTAGCTCGACGTGGGATGAAATATGAGTTTTTATTTCTGTTCAAATTATGAGTTTGATTTGTTGAACTATTTGGTTTGTATTTATTTATGTGATGAACTATGTGATAAAAATTAGTTAGTGTTGAATTTGTGCTGAAGCACACCGAATATGGGCCAATTTGCGCCGAAAGTGGGCCGAAATCGGGTGCTGGGGGCGACCTTGGGGGTCGGCTGGGAACCCGAGCCCCCCACGCCAATTTTTCGCCGGTTGGCCCCCAGGCGGCACTATTTCAAGTACCTGGGGGGCCGAACGGCTGGAGATGCTATTAGGCATGAGTTACATGTGTTCGAATCAAACACCTAACCCCTATTAATTACAAGTGCAAATGTAAATCAACTCATACACATATTCTACAGAATCCCAACAACTAGCTAGTTAACCCAAAAGTTTGAAGTAGTGGAGAAGGGCTGCAATGCGTTCATACTTTGGCATGTGTCGATGATCAATATAAACTCATGTAGCCTTGCCTTCCTATCTCCTTAATTCATAGATCAAGCCGTCTCCAAGGAGGACCTCCACGAATATGCATTTGGCTCGGGTTCACTGAGGAACTAACCCAAAAATCTCAAGTGCCATGATTGCAAGGTTAAACTCTGTTTAACCATCGATCCCTCCAAAACATGATGTTTTTCCATTGATAGTATGCACATGTGCCACTTCCTTGAAGATGGATAACATCATGTACATAGATGGAAATTTAAGGCCGGGAAGAGGAAGGGTATATTGTGTCTTGTTGTAGGCATAACCACCAGGTTTTGAGGGGCAATTTGTCGAATTTAAATCAGACTGTCGAGCCCTCCTTTGTTCTTTGGCCTACATGAGGTTGTCGAATTAACTAGAGAACTTATGTTCTCATCCATAAGAAAGCACACATAATAACTGCCACACCGATGGATTTAGATTCATTAGTTGGGGGATGGGAGTGGTAAATAAAACATGAGAGAGTGAGCTGACTCACATGGTTGAGTAGCTCTATCTTCCATCTCGCCATACAAGCCCTCAATATGTATAATACCTAATTGAACTCCTCCTTCATAGGTATCGTGATATAAAAGTGAATGCCTAGATACTAGACTAGGAGGGGTTTCTCACTACAAAATATATGTTCGTGAGGGATTTGTCATCCTCATCGAAGTGTGAAGGTGAGAAGGTGCTCTTGAAAATATAATAATAAAAAATCACATGTCACGATAAAATTGAGCAAGATGGATTTGATCGTATGGAGATTGGTTTGAGGAACTAAAACTTTCTTAGCGTAAGTGGTCATCCTTTAGAAGTTTTTCAAACTAGAGATAGAGAAAAGAACATCTCGTGGTTTTCTAGTATGGTGCTTCAACATAAAATATAGAAGAATCATCCATGCATACACTATCAAGTCTTGCAGGAAAGCTATTTCTACACCATTAAAGAGGGATGTTTAATTTATCCTGTTGTTTTCCTTTGTAGTCCACTCATGTCCCTATTGATCAACTTACTTGCCTCGCTTTTCAACCATGAACCCAATATTGGCTCAAATCCTTTTATTTTAGATCGATCGAACTCACCTAAAAGGGGTTGGATATAATTTGGTGCCCCATCGGTTTGTCTTACCTTTCTCAAGTCCAAAGCCAAAAAATAATAATGCCCTAAAACTTACTCTATGCACCATGAAGTATAGAATGTCCACTGAAATGGTGAAAATAGAAGGAGGATAGTGTGTTGTTTAATGACTGTGACGCCCCCGATTCAATCGTACACTAATCATGCACGCAAATGTGTACGATCGAGATCAGGGACTCATGGGAAGATATCACAACACAACTCTAAAACATAAATAAGTCATACAAGCATCATAATACAAGCCAGGGGGCCTCGAGGGCTCGAATACAAGTGCTCGATCATAGACGAAGTCGTGAAGCAACAATATCTGAGTACGGACATAAGTTAAACAAGTTTGCCTTAAGAAGGCTAGCACAAACTGGGATACAGATCGAAGAGGCGCAGGCCTCCTGCTCGGGATCCTCCTAACTACTCACGGTCGCCGCCGGGCTGCACGTAGTAGTAGGCACCTCCGGTGTAGTAGTAAAGTCGTCATCGGCGGTGGCGTCACAGCTCACAGGCTCCATCGTCTGGTCGCAGAACCGGGTAAAGAAAGGGGGAAAAGGGGAACAAGGCAACCGTGAGTACTCATCCAAAGTACTGCAAGCAAGGAGCTACACTACATATGCATGGATATATGTGTAAAGGGCCATATCAAGGACCGAGCTGCAGAATGCCGTAATAAGAGGGGATAGCTAGTCTTATCAAGACTACGCTCGGTCACCTCCGTCTTGCAACAGGTAGAAGAGGGTAGGTTGAAGTCCTCCAAGTAGCATCGTATAGCATAATCCTACCCGTGATCCTCCTCGTAACCACGAGAGAGAGCGACCACCGGGTTGTATCTCGCACTTGGAAGGGTGTGTTTTATTAAGTATCCGGGTTCTAGTTGTCATAAGGTCAAGGTACAACTCCAAGTCGTCCCTCACAGAAGATCACGGCTATTCGAATAGATTAACTTCCCTACGAGGGTGCACCACATAACCCAACACGCTTGATCCCATTTGGCCGACACACTTTTACGGGTCATGCCCGCCATGGAAGATCAACTCGTCGCAGCCCCACCTAGGCACAACAGAGAGGTCAAGACGCCGGGTCTAAACCTAAGCGCAGGGTGCAGGCCCATCGCCCATAGCACACCAAGACGCGTTGCGAGGGCGGCCGGAAGCAGACCTAGCCTAGCAGTGATCCCAATCGGCGCCACGGCCGCCGACGTCACGGCAAGCTGGCCGATACCACGACGCCGGATACCCATAACTACTCCCCAGTAGATGGTTAGTGCGTATAGACCAAATGGCGGACTGGATCAAATACCCAGATCTCGTTAAGCGTGTTAAGTATCCGCGAACGCCGACGAGGCGGGCCAGGCCCACCTCTCCTAGGTGGTCTCAACCTGCCTGCCGCCTCCGCCATACAAAGTAATGGGGGCCGGGGAACCCGGGCCCACCTCTACCGAGATGGAGCCACCTGTCCTTTCAAATTTCATCTCCGAGCGATACCACAGGTAATGTAATAGTGTAAAGTATATAGTATATGCCCGTGATCACCTCCAAGTGATCACAGCCCAAAGAGTATAGCATGGCAGACGGACAAGAATGTAGGGCCAGCGATGGAACACTAGCATCTTATACTAAGAAGTAGGATAGCGGTGTAAAGGTAACAACGATGAGTAGCAAGGACAAAGCTATGCAGCAAGATAGGAGTAATCGAAAAGCAGTAATATGCTACACTACTCTAATGCAAGCAGTATAGAGAAGAGTAGGCGATATCCGGTGATCAAAGGGGGGCTTGCTGGTTGCTCTAGCAAGAGAGAGGGTCACAACTCCGTGGTCGAACCGGGTAGCAGCAAGGCCGGTCTCGGTGTCTAGCGGAAGAAGAGGGGGAAGAAAGAATGAATACAATGCAAACAGATGCATAACGGTGCATGACAAGGCAATGTGTGATGCTAGGCGTGCCCTAACGCGGTACTACACGTTGCAGACGAAAGGGGGAAACATCCGAGGATGAATTCCCGGCGTTAGGCGGATTCCAGACAAAGGAAAAGAGGGGGAAAGTTCCAAGTTCATTATGCTAGGGGCATGTGACAGATGAATGGACCGCGTATTCGGATTCGTTGTATTTTTCTGAGCAACTTTCATATAGAAAACATTTTCATCGGAGTTACGGTTATTTTATATTAATTTTTAAAGTTTTAAATCATTTTTTGGGTTAATTTAAATATTTTAATTCAACATTATCAAGAATAAGGTTCCGCCGACGTCAAGATGACGCAGCTAGTCAACAGAGGTGTTGATCGTCAATCGACGTGGGTCCTGTCATTATCGATCGTTTAGTCTAATACTGTTTAATTAAACTAACTAGTTAATTAGGTTAACTAAACAGGATTAATTTAGTTAATTAATTTAAATAATTAATTAACTAATTTTATTATTATTTTTTAATTCTCTTTTTTTATAAAACCGTTCTGGGGCGTGGGCCCCAATTATCATTGGGCCAGGGGTTTTAGCGGGCGCCAGCCGCTTAGCGCGTCATGAGGCACTAGCGATGCCCGACCAGTGAGGCGGCTGGCCGATGGGCGCGCTGGGCCGAGCGACGCACTGGGCCGCGACGAGGTTGGCCGGAATGGCACTGCCGAGGTCGGCCGAGTGCCGGACCGCAAAGCAGAGGATGCTGCCGCGAGGGGCGTGGAGGTGGCTGTAGGCGGGCGGCAGGTGGAGCCGCTGGACAAAGGCGGCAGCCGCCACGGGTGTAGCAATAGGGAGGTCCGGGACCGGGCGCAGCCGGGCGTGCATGACGGCGATGGCGGGAGTAGCCGAAAGGTGGGGAGAAACGACGACGGGCACGCCGCGATCCACGTTAACCGCAGCGGGCGCGGGCAGAGCGGGTCCGGGTGTGGCCACGACAAGGCGCGGAGCGCGAGCGTATGACGGTGACCGTGGGATATGAGGGAGGGAGGGGGGGGGCGCTCACGTGCGCTTGCAGGGGAGAGGAGGGGCCATCGGGGAGGAGGACGAGGAAGCGGCGTCCGTCCGGAACGGCGATCGAGGCGCACGGTGGCGATGATGCGTCAATGTGGTGGCCTCCGGCCTTGATCCATGGCGTAGACGGTTGTGGTCGACGACGGTCCTCCCAAATGAGATCCCAAAGCGGCAGGTGAGTGCGCTGGCGGCGTAGGCCAACGGCGCCATGGCGATGTGCAGTGGTGGAGTCGGGCGGATCCTCGATCCAGATCGAGAGGAGGCGAGGGAGTTCGGTGGGAGGCGGGGAGGTGGTCGAGAGGGCCGGCGTGAGCCGAGCACGAGGAGCTCCTCTCCCTCGGGGATTCATGCGCAGCGCTGCTGGCGCCTCCTGTGGTGGCGGGACCAGTGGGGAGTGGGGATAGGTTAGGGTTTGAAACTGGACAGGGGGTTATGGGAGGAAGGTGGCCAGCCTGTTCGGCATTGAGGCCAGTGGGCCACGGGCCCAAATGCTGAAGGGGTTCTGTTTTTCTTTTCTTGCTTTTTTTCTTCCTTTTACATTTTATTTTAATTAGCTGTTGTTTTCCATTTAAAACTTGATCCAAATGACTTTTGTAAAAGTGGAGCATTAACACATAAATACTATGCAATAAGTCGCAGACCGCCACCGTAAGTCTAGTCCCCAAATAATTTAGTTTGATATTTTATTAATTAGTGAAGGCATTTAAATAATTATGTTTGCTACTATTTTATTTATATTAGAGCATTTAAACGCTTTATAAAAATGTTTCTTCTTCACCACAATTACCTGTCGATTATTTGGTTCACTCCGATCATTTTAGTTTTAATATTTGAAAACTTTTATTGTTTGCCTGATTTTGAATTTGAATTTGAATCGGTTTCGAACAAATTCGAGATTAGCAACTATAATCGAGGTGTCGTGGCATTATTAGCAGAGGTTACTGTAGCTTGATTATCCGGGCGTCACAATTCTCCTCCACTGCATGAAATCTCGTCCCAAGATTTAGGAGCGGTTATAAGGGGGGAAGGGATCTGGTTACGAAATTCTAACGATTCTTCTCGGTTATAGTTGCTCTTCTCGAAGAGGTCGGTCCATTACATTGATGTCTTTAGTTCTACGCTTGGTCATCATGATGAAGTTGTCGTCCTTCCTTGGGGAACTTCATCGCATTACTTACGGAAAGGATAAGGGGTAGCTTCAAAAGGACAGACCTCTACAAGGTTGACTATCTAGTCGATAACATCGAGGAAGGTGGCGGAAAGTAACTCTCGAATTGAAACTTAAGAAAATATCGACAGCAAAGTAATGAGGTTTCATGGGAAGTTTCGAAGCGCAACAACCGTTCGATGTCTGAACGAGGCGTGAAAGGGCTCAAAGAAATCGGGAATAAGTATTGCGTCCGTGACAGATTTGATGATCCCTCGGAAGATGGCTCGTGAATTACATACGAGGCCACACGCGAGGAGCAACCTTGGGAACAGGGGGTGCGAGAGTCAGGTTTCGATCCCAGGAACTGTGTTATGGGCCCACCATGTGGTTCAAAAGTAGGAAGGACGCCACATATTGCACGGTCATGGTAGCAAGGCATGGCAGAGGATAGCCTGTCGATTATGTTGGCAACAAACGTTGGTACCAATGGTGAGGGACGAAGAGAACTATATTCTCGTCGACGAACGAGGAGGACCAATAGGCAAAGTTCTCGTCCATCGGTGGCTACAGGAATGTTATCAACATAGTAACAGGGTCTTCTTGACATGGTTGTACACCAAGGTGTGTTTACATAAGCAGAAGAATATTACTGCTTAGATCATGTGGATCACAAGGAAGGTTAAACAAATCAATGGAAGGAAAATGTGATCATCAGATCAAACAGAACAATGGAAAGGATAATGTGTTTAAACACGTAATTCAAGGGTATATCCTTCCCAAGGACAAGCAGAGCATAATATCCATGACATGATATAACGTAGAAAACTTTGTAGGTAAGGGGAAGAATTTTCATGACATTACCCATACTGCGGTGTTTGGATAATTGAGCAGGAAACATTTAGCATTGGGCTTCAATGTTCTTGTTGAAAATCAAAGTACCATAGACATGCTTCGAGATAGCACTGACATGGTCTTCGAGCAAAGGTCGGACTTCGGATACACGAAGGATCCATTAGGATAAACTTATTAAACATGGCATTCAATTTCCTCATGGAAAAATGGTTAACCTTGTTAAAAAGAAAACTATAACAATAGGTCCTCAGGCCAGGAGTACTCGGCATGACACCACCTTACCGGGTCATATAACGACCAATGTTATAACTCTTGAAAATATGTTCCCACCATCATATCTCGATCGAGGTTCAGATCTAATTGGTGTCATGATACCTCGAGACTCGTGGATGTCCGAGAAGAAAAGGTGCAACACAAATAGACGAAATGACATTGCAAGATTCTCAAGAAATGAACTCTGGGAGCGGGTTCCTGGAATAATAGTTCATCATTAAACCAAGGAGGGGATGAGAAGGTGGCTATTGGACTCAACGACAATTCATCAAGATTTCGAAAGGATGGATTTCCACAATTAAATATTGAACGAAAATGCACCTGGAAATATGGACCAAGTAGGACGTTCAAAGTTAGAATGGTGATTCGATAACGAAACTATCGGCCATTCACTTCAAAACAATAGGGTTGCTAGAGATATCAAATTCCCACAACAGAGTTCACTCAACACGGGGGCCAAGAAAAGAATGGTGATGGTGAGAAGCATCACAATACCAAGAATTCCTTAAGAGGTGATGAAATTCTCACCAAAATTTTGACATAAAAGATGGTAATACTCCAAGGTAGAACATAACATAAGTTGGATAGAAGGAACTCAAGGTACAACACAGAACACGAACAAGTTTGTGTCGGAGGGAAGGCAATCGAGTGGTCGATGATAACACAAATCATCGAGAGCAAGGATGGTATTTCTCATCATGAATTCAATTGATATCCTGGAAGAGCTCATAAGGTTGATGAGGATCACGACACATTTGTCGGCTGATTTCATGAAGAAGTAATCAATCAGCGACGACATCAAGTCAAAGGAATGATGAAGCCAAAAGTCATTGGAACCGTGGGTACGACACAAACTCGAAATCAAGCTTGCTGTACAAGGTCAAACGGTATGACGAGGAAGATCGATTGTAAAGATTAGCTCACTGTCGAAATTTGTGCTCGGGAAGAAGGACCCGGTAGTACGCTTAAAATTTAGCATGATAATGATATAGCCGATCGGGCTAGGAATGATGTGATCGGGTACAAACTTCGTACTTATAGAAGCTATCGAAGAGTTGTTGAACCGTAGTGCGGACTCGGTTCGCTTATTGGTGTCTTTGGAGTGTTTAATAACTTAGAGCCCGTGAAAATTGGAATCGGTGGAATGTAGCACTTGATGAAGAACTCATAAGATGTTATGCGGTTCCATGATAATCTCGAGATACCGAGGTAATACTCGATGTGAGATCAAAGTAGAGGTTGGATCGGGGTATTTCTCTATAGAAGTCAAGTGCTTAACCTTGCATGAGAAATGGTATTTAAAAGAGAACATGGTCGGAACCACGATTGCAAAAGGCGGATCCCGGATATAAGATGAACTTATACCAAAGGAATAATTAATTTAAGGGAAGCTTTAATGATAAGATCTACATCGTGTCCATGGGCATGAACACAAGTTCAAGGTCGACTCCCACTTCTCCAATGCATAACCTTTCATTCACTTCTCACGTTCGATGAAGTTGCAAAGTGTTGAAATTTTATCTAGCTTAAGCACCGGAAGAGTATGACTCATGAAAACTTTCGGGTTCACACGGTTTAGAGAAGGCATATGTTCAGCCCATAGGGGCTTCTTAGAAACATATACCACAAGTTTCAAGAGTAAATAACACAAGCCGAAAGCGAGCATGGTTGGCCAAGTAGAGGATACAACTTAACAAAGGCATTATGTATCGGGAAGAACTCACAAAGTGATCAAATGTGAAGGACAACGTCGGATAACAATCCAACACAGACTTGATGGTCCATAAAGGATCCGATGTGAGTATCGATACTCAACCGTAAGAGGAAGGAATGCAAATGCAACGAGTTATGGAATCATCCGAATAATTCAAAGCTTAAATGCAAAGGAATTATGATTTCCAAAACAAAGGATCGAGAAGCGACGCCTACGATCAAGGATGGATCAATTGAATATACCAGAGGCACAATTGACGGAGTATAGTTTGGTCGAGAACCAGCTCATGTTCAAAATGACGTATGAGCGGAAGGATAATCCTAGGACTCGGCGATGATTGTGAACATTCACAACGTATTGAATCAATGGACTCAAAAATGATGGTGACAAAGGATGCCAATATGATTACTATACTTATGGGATTAATCATAATGAAAGCAAATAAGAAATTCCAGAGGCGATAGGTTGTTGAGGATTTTAGGAAGATCGAATGGTATTTGAAGACTTCGTGTAACACTGAACAACCGGGGATGAGCGAATACTCGATAAGTGCGAGAATTATCCGTAGGGGTATTCAGTGACAAAGAACAAAGCGGTAAAGAAGCTCAAAGGATTATCGAAACAACGACGAAGTTTTTCAGGTATCTTGTAATAACAAGACCAGCGGGGATGAATGTAAGAATAACAACTGCAAGTAGTTATCCATAAGGATTTATCGTTGGTCGGGAATAGCAAAAGTGATGGGCACAAAGTCTCGAGAGAATATCAAAGAGTATCTCTACGAAATCTTACGTGCGATCGGTGATCATCACGGGTGAAGGGCCTCTCCGGAGAAAGTATTTTCGAGAACCTAAAGTTAGATTTTAGTAAAATCGTTTAACCCGAATAGAAGAGAGTTCGTAATCCCGCAGTAATGGTCGAGGAGTAAAAGATCCTAGTATCACCCAATGGCGACGTGGGCCCATGGGCCGCATGACCATGTTAGTAAATTTTTGTAAAGTCTAGACTCAACTTCCGACCAAGGAGTTGGAAAGGGGATTCTCTACAGTGCGGTTGGCTCGATACCAACTTGACGCCCATTCAATCGTACACTAATCATGTACTCGCGGAAATGTGTACGATCGAGATCGTGGACTCACCAGAAGATATCACAACACAACTCTAAAACATAAATAAGTCATACAAGCATCATAATACAAGCCAGGGCCTCGAGGGCTCGAATACAAGTGCTCGATCATAGACGAAGTCGTGGAAGCAACAATATCTGAGTCTGAGTACAGACATAAGTTAAACAAGTTTGCCTTAAGAAGGCTAGCACAAACCGGATACAGATCGAAGAGGCGCAGGCCTCCGCCTCGGGATCCTCCTAACTAATCGGTCACGTCGGTGAAGCACGTAGTAGTAGGCACCTCCGGTGTAGTAGTCATCATCGACGGTGGCGTCTGGTTCCTGGGCTCCATCGTCTGGTAACAGCAACCGGGTAAAGAAAGGGGGAAAAGGGGGAACAAGGCAACCGTGAGTACTCATCCAAAGTACTCGCAAGCAAGGAGCTACACTACATATGCATGGATATATGTGTAAAGGGCCATATCAGTGGACTGAACTGCAGAATGCCAGAATAAGAGGGGGATAGCTAGTCTTATCGAAGACTACGCTTCTGGTCACCTCCATCTTGCAACAAGTAGAAGAGGGTAGGTTGAAGTCCCCCAAGTAGCATCGTATAGCATAATCCTACCCGGCGATCCCCTCCTCGTAACCCTAAGAGAGAGCGACCACCGGGTTGTATCTGGCACTTGGAAGGGTGTGTTTTATTAAGTATCCGGTTCTAGTTGTCATAAGGTCAAGGTACAACTCCAAGTAAATCACATCAGAAGATCACGGCTATTCGAATAGATTAACTTCCTGCGCAGGGTGCACCACATAACCCAACACGCTTGATCCCATTTGGTAGGACACATTTTTACGGGTCATGCCCGCCGCGAAGATCAACACGTCGTAGCCCCACCTAGGCACAACAGAGGTCAAGACGCGGTCTAAACCTAAGCGACAGAAGTGCGGGCCCATCGCCCATAGCACACCTGCATGTTGCGAGGGCGGCCTGATGCACTCTAGCCTAGCAAAGGCGTTCAGTCCAATCCGCGACATCATTCCGTCACGACGCGTCACGAAGTGCTTCGGTACGATACCACGACGGGATACCCATAACTACTCCAGCGTAGATGGTTAGTGCGTATAGACCAAATGGCCGACTTAGATCAAATACCGAGGATCTCGTTAAACGTGTTAAGTATCCATGACGCCGACCAGGGCACAGGCCCACCTCTCTCCTAGGTGGTCTCAACCTGCCTGCCCGCTCACTCCACAAAGTAACAATCGGGGGCCAGTCGGGAACCCAGGCCCACCTCTCGGGATGGAGCCACCTGTCCTTTCACCCCATCTCCTAACAAGTACCACAGGTGATGTAATAGTGTAAAGTATATAGTATATGCCCGTGATCACCTCCCAAGTGATCACAACCCAAAGAGTATAGCATGGCAGACGGACAAGAATGTAGGGCCACCGATGGAACACTAGCATCTTATACTAAGCGGTAGGATAGCAATTAAAGGTAACAACATGAGAGTAGCAAGGACAAAGGAGCTATGCGGTATAGGAGTAATCGAAAGCAGTAACATGCTACACTACTCTAATACAAGCAAGATAGAGAAGAGTAAGCGATATCTGGTGATCAAAGGGGGCTTGCTGGTTGCTCTAGCAAGAGAGAGGGTCGCCAACTCCGTAGTCGAACCGGGTAGCAAGGCGTCGATCTCGGTGTCTAGCGGAAGAAGAGGGCAAGAAACAATGAATACAATGCAAACAGATGCATAACGGTGCATGACAAAGCAATGTGTGATGCTAGGCGTGTCTTAACACGGTACTACACGTTGCAGCATTTAAAGGGGGAAACATCTCGAGGATGAATTCCTGCAAGAAGTGATTCCTGACAAAGGAAAAGAGGGGAAAGTTCCAAGTTCATCATGCTAGGGGCATGCGACGGATGAACGGACCGCGATTCGGATTCGTTGTATTTTTCTGAGCAACTTTCATATAGAAAACATTTTCATCAGAGTTACGGTTTATTTTATATTAATTTTTAAAGTTTTAAATCATTTTTAGGGTTAATTTAAATATTTTAATTCAACATTATCCAGAACAGTGTCTGCTGACGTCATCATGACGTCAGCAGTCAACAGTGAGGTGTCGATTGGTCAACTGACGTGTGGGTCCCGATTCGTCATTGATCAAGTTTAGTCTAATCTCGCTTAATTAAACTAACTAGTTAATTAGGTTAACTAAACAGGATTAATTTTGTTCATTAATTTAATTAATTAATTAACTAAATTTATTATTATTATTTTTTGAATTCTCTTTTTTTATAAAACCGTTCTGGGGCGTGGGCCCCAATTATCATTGGGCCAGGGGGCCTTAGCGGTGCCGGCTAATGATTACGTGGGGCACTAGCGACGCTCACCAAAGGCGAGGCCGAAGGCCGCCGATGGCTCCGCCGAAGCGACGCATCGGGCCGCGACGAGGCTGGCCGAACGGCACCGAGGTCGGCCGAGTGCGCCGGATCGGCAGCAGAGGACGTGGCCGAGGGGCGCGGTGGAGGTGGGCGAGGGCGTATGGGCAGGGAGTTGGATGGATAAGGCGGCAGCCGCCACGGGTGTAGCAAGAGGGGAGGTCCGGGACGGTGCAGTACGGCGTGCATGACGGTGATGGGAGTAAAGGTGGGAGAGACGACAACGCTGGCACGCATGATCCCACGTTAATCATGGCGGGCGCGAGGCGAAGCGGTCCGGGTGTAGCCCACGACAAAGCGCGGAGCGCTGAGCGTATAACGATGACCGCGGGTATGAGGGAAGGAGGGGCGCTCATATGCGCTTGGAGGAGAGGAAGGCCATCGGGGAGGAGGGGCGAGGAAGCGGCGTCGTCAAGCGAAGGGGATCGAGGCGACGGTGGTGATGATGCGACGTCAATGTGGTAGCCTCCGGCCTTGATCCAAATGGCGTAAACGATTGTGGGTCGACGACGGTCCTCCCAAATGAGATCCCTGTGGCGGGTGGTGAGTGCGCTGGCGGGGCGAGGTCGACGGCCATGGCGATGTCGCGGTGGTGGAGTGGCGGATGCCCTCGATCCAGATCGAGAAGGAGGTAGAGGGAGTCCGTGAGGGAGGCGGCGAGGTGGTCGGAGGGTCGCCGGCGTGAGCCGAGCACGAGGGAGCTCCTCTCCCTCGGGGATTCATGCGTCCATGTGGCCTCCTGTGGAGTGGCGGCGGACCAGGGAGTGGGGATAGGTTAGGGTTTGGGGCGGGACCGGGGTTATGGGGAGGAAGGTGGGCGGCCCGTTCGGGCATTTGAGGCCAAGTGGCCCACGTGGCCCAAATAGAGGAGGGTCTGTTTTCTTTCTTGCTTTTTCCTTCCTTTTACATTTTATTTTAATTATTTGTTGTTTTCCATTTAAAACTTGATCCAAATGACTTTTGTAAAAGTGGAGCATTAACACATAAATACTATGCAATAAGCTGCAGACCGCCACCGTAAGTCTAGTCCCCAAATAATTTAGTTTGATATTTTTTTTAATTAGTAAAGGCATTTAAATAATTATGTTTGCTACTATTTTATTTATATTAGAGCATTTAAACGCTTTATAAAAATGTTGCTTCTTCACCACAATTACCTATGCAGTATTTGGTTCACTCCGATCATTTTAGTTTTAATATTTGAAAACTTTTATTGTTTGCATGATTTTGAATTTGAATTTGAATTGGTTTCGAACAAATTCGAGATTAGCAACTATAATCGAGGTGTCGTGGCATTATTAGCAGAGGTTACTGTAGTTTGATTATCCGGGCGTCACAATGACGAGGGTAGGGGTCACCTAAGTTTGCTCTATTTGTCTCATTAAGATGGAATATTCATTCACTGGGAGTACAAGTTCATGTCAATAGTGAGTCACTTCTGGTGATTTTTTCCAATAGGTGTTGTGTGAGTGCCTACATTTTGGTGGTGGTGAGGCCAAATTTCGTGTTTTGACCCTTTTCGCATAGAAATTCAGGATCTGACCCCTGTTGGAAAGAATTTCGGGATTTGACCCTTTCGCTACCGCCAGGGGTTGGGCGGTAGGGTTCGAAAGGCCACCGCCAGGTCCATGGCGGTAGGGCGACGGAGGGCAGCGAGCCGTTGCCGGTAGCGTGGATAAGTAACCTACCGCTGTGGGCCTCAGCGTAGCTGTCTAAACCTATCGCCAGCACCCCTGGCGGGAGGTGGTTTTGCCTACGAAAGTGTCCGTACCGAAATATCGAAGTGCCCTGGCGGTAGGTTGTGTGACCTTACCGCCAGGGTCCCTGGCAGTAGGGTCCTGTGTTTTACACATTCAAGTTTAATTGCTTGTTTCTTTTCACATCATGATATAAAGGCTAAAAAACAGATCTCAAACAAATGGCATTACATACACAATAATAGCACTTGAAGTATACAGACATGTTTTTTATCATGAAAGTATATACTCATTCTTTTACCATGAAAGTATACTCATATTGACAAGAACAAATGGCATGCAGTTAACTTAATGTTCAAACTGAATTGATAATGAACAGATGGCATTACAAGAGGTACATAGTTTCCTTATTCATCGAGAACATAATTGAAAGACACAAGACAAACTAATAAGACGATTTGCGGATAATTTCGAACAGCGGGCAGACATCATCATCTTCGTAGCTCCTCGTATGTTAGGCCTGGCAGGTGGAGAGATACGCAGCGGATCCACCGGTTCAGCGGAGGCGAACGCTGGTCGGCATCCGACCGCTCAAGCACTCCCACCTTGCCACCTCGCTCACTGAGTTTTCGCCTCCGCCCTTCCCGATTGATGATATCGAACGCAGATGCACTTGGGGGCGGCATCTCGGCTCTCTCCTCCGCATTGCTCTCAAGTAGATTCTCCGCCCAAATTGCTCAGGAGATAGTTGAGTAATCTGCCAACTTCAATGCACGCTTCCGCGGACACGGCAGATACTTGGATCTGCCTCCATCTTCGCCTTCACTTTCTTCCACTACTTCACGCTCTGCGACCAACCCGCGACATCGCCGAGGATCCGCTCTGCCCTCTCGTGCCACCGCTTGCCCTCGCCGCCTCTAGGACCTCGTGGAGATAGATCCCATCAGCTGCAGCAGCTCGGGGAAGGTCTCGTACATGTACGGGAGCGGCATCTCTGACAGAATGTGCCGGAGAGGAGTGGGAGGAGCGGGCGGTGATGGAGTCGGCGGTGCTTGCTCCAAGCTTTTCGTACCTAAACATATATATTCATCACAAAAAGGTTCATCACCTTGAAAAAAATCTAAACCTAGGTTCATTTTGAGAGTTCAACATTTGTTCTCCAACTACATCCACTACTTGAATCATAGCATATCAACATGCATCATCATATCGTAAGCGAATTCCTCCACACATGCATCATATAAAAAATCCTCCAAAATAATATGAACTAGGGTTCATCTTCACATAACCATACCAACTAGTGACTAGAGTTCATATCTAACAAAATATAACATCTAGAATCAACCTAAATCAATCCTAGGGTTTGAAATAATTAATTCTAGTTCAAAAAGGGGAGTGATTTGAATCAAATAATGCGACGAATTGGAAGCTATTTGTCTAAAACTAATTGAAGGGATCGAAGAAGCTTACCTTGCTTTCTTCCGGGCCATCTCGATCCGCAAAAACGGTGAAGAAACGGCGAAGATCAGAGGGAGGAGTGGAGGAGATGAGAGAGGGGCTAGAGGAAGAACTCCTCTGTTCTTGGGGCGGCCGGTTGGGGGAGAAGGGGAGGTGGGGGCGGCCCATGACTTATAAGTGCCCTAGACCCTACCGCCAGGTCCCGTGGTAGGATCGCATGTGCTACCGTCGTGGCATGTGGCGGTAGGGTGGGGAGATTGGGGACGGAGACCGTTAACGCAGCTGGCCGACGTGGATAAGTATCCTACCGCCATGTGTTACGGCGGTAGGCTAAGTAATCCTACCGCCAAGCCTCGTGGCGGTAGGAAAAGGGTCAAATCAAATTCTTTCCAACAGGGTCGATCCTGAATTTCTATCACGAAAAGGGCCAAAACACGAAATTTGGCCTGGTGGTGTTGGTGTTTGTGTTTGTGTGTGTGCGCGCGCGCATAAGCCTATGTTGTATTTGATGGTTCTAAAAACATGAAAAAAATATAAACACAGGTGTCCTGGATGCCATATGGTGGAACGAGCTCTTGGAATGCCTTGAGGAGGAGGCGGTCGATGAGGTAGAAGCGACCCAATTGGATCATCAAGGGCCAAAATCCATATATCTAAGAACCTCAAAGAGAAAAGGATATTTACCAAATGAAAAGCCCTAACCATGTCATTACTAAGAGTCAATTTTGCTTCTGTTAATGAATTGAAGATGAAGATCGCGCCACCAACATAAAGTTGCCATGGATAAATCACTATTATAGAACAAAATAAGTAACATTACTGCACATGTGAAGCTTTTGTATCGCTTGTTGCATTTCCTTTTCGGCTTGTTCAGATATTTTATTTCTGTAAAGTGAATAAGCTTTGTAAACATAGAAATCCAACTCGGTGCCCAGGCTCATCTGCTCCTGCTCAGAAAAAATCAAAACATATACTAGAAAAATAAAAAATCCAATTTTTGTGTGGTAGATAATTTGATGCGTGAGGTCCTACTTCTAAACATTTTTTTCCTTTGTTTAGAATAAGCTCATTTTGACCATTATAATCTGATCCAGCAAGATAAACATTACAATCCTATTTTTTCTTAATCTAATCTATAAGGTTATAGATAAATTAACCCCAAGAATATAAGCAACACATATTTTTTATTTTGTCTATATTTAGCATGAAATTTCTATCCTCCAAAACGAACATAAACACCTTGAAGCTTGCAAAGTATGTATAGGCACCAAATCATGAACAAAATAGATTTGTTACCAAGATTATTCTAGCATTGATTTGACTCAGTCCTTTGATCAATGTTCTTTACATAGCGTGGAATCTCCTGCACTTGCAGTAGATTGTTTTCTTTGCTTTTTCCCTTCTCTTATAGTGTACATACTCAATTCTTCTAGAACAACATGGTGTTTAAATGTGTAAAAATATATCATCATAATGACTTAGAATACTCTGTCTATCAGATCATGAATATTGTGTCGCCGACGCATATGTCTTCTTCCTTTGATTGCTCAATGCGTACAAGAGGCTAACTTCATGTGCATCATGGTATTGCTTTCACAGACACACTTTTCTGGTTTAAGCAATCACTTGGTATATTAAGATGTCATTGGTGCCTTAACACATATTAGCGTGACCATGCGTGCAATAAGTTTGCGATATTATGAAATTGCATTTGGGTCACATCGATGCATGTGCATGCACATGTATATGCAACATAATGACTTTCCTTTTGGATTACATACACTGGTGGGTTCTTAATTAAATGTGTATTTTTGATAAATAATTTCTTAAAAGATGTATATGAATCATTGGTTGAACGAATAATATTTTCATATGAATCATTACTTCAGCAACTCAGATATGATGTTGTGCATGCAGATTCAAATTTGATTTTTCCCCCACATTTGTTGGTGTTGGAATGATTTGTCCACATGTGGTAAATTTTGCGTTACTCTTTGGAGGAATCATATCTTGGGGATTGCTATACCCTTTTCTTGAATCAAAACATGGGCAATGGTATCACACTGATAGTGCTTCAAGTCTTACGGGGATGAATGGATACAAGGTACATACAAAAACTTAAGTAGGCATTTCTTGACTAGAACATATTTTCGATTCTTCATTACTGACATTTTGAACATGGTATTTCTTAACGGGAATTTCATATGTTTTGGTTGCTTCATTACTAACATAGTGCTTAGTTTTGAGCTAATATATTAAAAGATCATTATACGTTTATTCAAAATTGTTGGATAATATGCGTGAGTCACTGTTGAACCTGTAATGAACCACTGGATGCAAGCACACACATGAGATAAATAACATAAAGTAGATACAAACTATAAAGGCAATGTAGATACAGTCCTTGTTGCATCATTTTCAGTTCATTCAATATTTGGAGATGCGTACAAATAGCTTGACTTTTCCCTACTCCCTCCATTCCAATGAATAAGGCATGCACGCTTCAAAATTCAACTTTGACCATAAATTAGACCCGCCAAATATGGACTATATGTGATAAAAATTACACAGTTGAATTCATAGTATAATTTTGAAGTCACAAATATATATGTTACTGATCGCATTTACGGTCAAAGTTGGATTTTGGGAAGCATGTGCACCTTATTCATTAGAATGGAGGGAGTATGTAATGTTACAGGGGAACCATAGAGATGTATCTAATTAGACTTTAGTGTCTTAATTGAGTAGGATCACATGTGTTTTCTAGGAGAAACTAACCATGATAGTGCACGTTGCTACGCCGCACTCCATTTCTCCAATAAATGATCAAATATCTCATAAACTTAAAATACATATATTAAATTGGCATGAACTAACCCATATATTAGATAATGATATAAAAAGAATACGACAACAAATAATTCTTGCCACGGGGATTAGAATTAGCTAGGTGACAGGGGACTGCTTAGATTAGCAGCTTATTGCAAAAGACCAATGGGGTATGGAAGAAAAACATGAATAAGTAAAAGGGGTTCCAAAAATATACCCGAGAGTCAATAATGACAAGATAAGTTTCTTTGATGGAACAAAACTCCAGATAAGTTGTTGTACAATTTCACCCAGCAACAAGAGAAGAAGAAATAATGCTAGTTGTTGTATAATCAAGAAGGCTCATTGATCAAGAACTAGTGAAAGAAATCTTAAATATGGTTGAGGTTGAGGCTCATGAGATCACCATCTAAACTTGGGATGCTCTCACTACGATGACTCACTGACATTCCAAGCGCATATATCATCCCTAGCCTATATAACTTACTACTAATAGGGCAAGTGATTTTTATTCTGTAATAGTAAGCACTTACAATCTTTTAGTTGTTCAATTTCAAGAGATCATAATTTTTCCAATACTTGCATAAAAAAGGGATCAATGAGCTTACTATAGATTATAACCTAGTTTTGCATAGAAGAAGCAAGTTGGTTTGATTCTTGTGTAACGAAGGATGAAGCCATGTTGCAATGAGTCACCACCTCGAGAGTTCCTGATCGTATCTATCATCCTGCCATGACCGATTCAACCATTTAGCCCCCCTTGATTACCATGCTGGCAAGACCTCATCATCACTCCCACACGAGTGAATTGCAAAAAACCACCACATTTGAAGTTCACTTCCGGAATCGCCACCACATTTCTTGGGCGCCATAAAAATCTACCAGTTTCCTTACATATTTTGTCAATAAACACTAATGACCGATTTGAGCGATCTAATCCAATTCCTGACCAGTTGGACCCACTTGTAAGTGTTGACGTGGACTAAATTGCTCGATACCGTTTGTTGAATGTTAACTCAAACATGGGGCCCACCAGTCATCAGCTAAACTTACAAAAGGGGCCCTGAAAATTGCACAAAGCACCCTAGAGAAAAAAATCGATTATAATTGGATCCCTAGGAGGCTGCTCCCGTGAGCACGTCACCGCAGGAGGGGAGACGGGCGACGGCGGAGGGGCTTGGAAAGACAACTCCGGCGACCATGTCCGCCACCTTGGGTCAGGAGAGCGGCGACAGGACACGCAACTCTCCGGATGTTAGCGCACCGGGGCAGGCTCCTAGTCGCGGATGCCCGAGGTGTGGTGGCCGCACGGTAGCTCCTCGACGGGCACTCGTGCCTCGATCTGGAACCGTAGCGCCGCCGCATGCGGGAGATCTCTATGCATGTCCCCACCACACGCAAACTTAAACCCATCCCCCACCCACATGGTCGGCCGCTCCACTAGCACTAGACCCTGTCAGCCCAGAACTACTCGCGAGCACTCGAGTATACTGATAGATGACCGGTGGAAGAGCAAAGTGATGGTACGCTCAGGCTCTCTAGGCTAGTACGCACACACACACTTGTGAACTATGTACCGATGGAGCTACACTTGAGAAAGGATACTACTTAAATTGATCGGAGTGGAATAATTTACATTGATGGAGTAGTGCTCCTTATATAGTGGAGTGAACCGACCTAGTACTGAGATATTTTGTAGCTGTGACGTGAGCACATATGTCACTACCTACCACCTATACTAGTAAGCTACGCTGCTAACTATTGCCTTAGCTAGTAAGGCACGCAACTACTGCTGCTGCCGACCTGCCTATTACAACTTAGGTAAGCAAATTTACTACTGCCGCTGGTGCTGCATGCTGCCGACATGCAGCTGCATGTCATTTCCACCTCCTGGCTAAGTAACTGCTACTGCTGCCGCTGTAGCCAAGCATGTGACCGCTCATGCTGCTGCTGCCGCCGCTGTAGCCATGTATGCATAGCCATGAATGCATCGGAGACAAGGTTTGACCCAACAATCTCCCCCTCAACCTTGTCGAAGGAGCTTGTTTCCATGATCCCTATCTTGTCACGCGGCTTCTGGAACTCGGGTGTCGCGATCTTCTCGCAGGCTCGAGAAGGTCCCCCTAGGCTTCGGAACCTGTGTGGATCGCCACCATTTTTGTTGGCATCGAACAAGTCCGACCGCGCTGTTGGTGGGGACATGAACTGCCCGGGAACCACCTCGGCTCGTGGGCGTCGGTGTTCCCCGGGGTCGTAGTTCCGGATGTCACATCGCCCGGGAACTCCTTCCTGGGTCACCGTGGTCGGACGTCATGCTACCCAGAACTCCCTTCCGGGGATGACTTGTCGGTATCGCAGACTACCCAGGAACTCCTTCCTGGGTCGTCGTGCCGGACGCCGCGACCGCCCGGGAACTCCCTTCCGGGGTCATTGTGCCGGTCGCCACATCGACCGGAGTGGCTCCTCTCGTGGTAGCGGAGTCCTTGGTGCTCTTCCCATCAGACTTGCTTGTCGGGTCTCCCCGACAATCGTGGAGTCGTGCCTCCCAGACGGACTCGATGGACCCCGAAAAGCGTTGGGTTGCAGTGTGGCTAACCATAGAGCACCGTGCCTCCCCGTGACGGTCTCGACGGCCGCCACCAGCCAGAGTCGGGTCGCGGCTCAACCATAGAGTCCCGTGCGTCCCGCACGGACTCGATGGACCCCGAGCGCGTCGGGGTCGCGGCATAGCCGACCAGAGAGTGTTGTGCCTCCTGCACGGACTCTATGGTCGCCATAGTCTCGGTCGAGGCCTTGCCGCCCCATGACCGTCTCTTCATTGCCTCCCAGTTGATGCTTGTCGAAGAGTGCCGTGTTGCCCATATGGGCTTGCACAACCCCGAGAACCTGGTTGTTGGGGTGTGGCCGACCTGAGGGTGTCGTGCCTCTGGCACGGGCTCATCGTCGCCCGGCATCATGGTCGGGACGCGGGCCCACCAGATGCGCTGCTGCCGTGCCTCCCGACACGGGCTTGTCGGGTCCCGAGGATGTCGGGTACGCCTTTGCCGTGCCAACTTGCACGGGCTTGTTGGGTCCCGAGGATGTCGGGGCCGCGATTGCCGTGTCAACTTGCACGGGCTTGACCAGCGTCGCAGGGAACGTGGTTGCCGGGGTGTAGCTCCCCCACACCCGGGTCTTCATCTCCTCCCAATCGTAGTCTCCCGAGAACGTTGTTGTCGGGGAGAGCGCTACCGATGTCGGGAGGGGATTACTTGAAGAGCTCCGTGCCTCCTGCACGGACTTAACGGTTGCCAGCACCGTGGTCTCCGGAGGTGCTGCGCCCTCCTGCACGGCTTCGATGCTTGTCGGGACCATGGTCTCCGGAGGCGCTGAGCCCTCCTGCATGGTCTCGACGCAAGCCATCATCATTGCCGCCCACCGTCCTCTTCTTCGATGGACGAGGTTCGCCGCGGCCGCGGCATCCTCGTCAGCCATCCTCTTGCGGCACTCACGGGCCCAAAGTGGCCCTTGATGCTGCAATATCGACATTTCTGTCTCGATCGCCGTTGCCGCACCTCGTCTGCTCCGCCTGGTGCGCGACCGCCTTCGCCGGGCCGCCTCCGCCGCCGAGGCACCTCCACCACGCCCTGACGCTTCCTCGCCTCCCACTTCTTCGAGAATAGGAGTTGTCCGCCGCCGAAGCTCTCGCGGCCCGTCGCCAAGGCGGTCTCGACCACCCGCAACCGGTCCGTGAGCTACTGACGGAGAGCTCACTCAGGTCAAGCAAGGTCTCAATGGAGACCGCTACCTGAGCGAAGCGAGATGGCACGACGCGGAGAAATTTCCGCACGACTCTCGCGTCGTCCATGGTGTCGCCGAGCGCGCGGAGCTGTGACGCAAGGCTGGAGATCCGCATGGCGAAGTCGTCGACAGCTCGCCTCCTTGAAGGCGATGTTCTCAAGTCCGCCGCAGCTTCGCTGCTTCGCCTCACGCACGCCGTTGCCGCCGAGGCGCTGGGTACGGATGGCTTCCCACGCCTCCTTGGCGCTTGCCTTCGCCCGCGAGCATGTCGTGGTATCTTCCGGGCGGCGTGGCACGCATGAGCGCCGCCACGGCTTTCCTCTGCCCTCCTTTCTCTCGACTGTGTCGCCCTCCATGGGAGCCCAGAGGCTCGCCGCATGAAGGTTGCACTCCATGATCAACGCCCACTCGCTGTAGTTCGAGCGCGTGAGCATCGGGAAGGTGATGGGCACGCTACCGCTGATTGCGGTCTCGCGCACGATCTCCCTAACCACGACCTCACCGCGATGGCCGCGCTTCGAGCGAAGCCGCGCTTCTCGCCGCTTCCTCCCGAGCCGGGCGACCGGGAGCCCTCCTGTGATGGTCATGACCGGGAACCACCCGAGGTGGTGCGCTGTTGCACTCCTTTACCACCGGCCATGGCTATCACAACCAGAGGCTCTGATGCCAATTGTCAGCCCAGAACTACTCGCTAGCACTCGAGTATACTGATAGATGACCGGTGGAAGAGCAAAGTGATGGTACGCTCAGGCTCTCTAGGCTAGTACGCACACACACACTTGTGAAGTATGCACCGATGGAGCTACACTTGAGAAAGGATACTACTTAAATTGATCGGAGTGGAATAATTTACATTGATGGAGTAGTGCTCCTTATATAGTGGAGTGAACCGACCTAGTACTGAGATATTTTGTAGCTGTGACGTGAGCACATATGTCACTACCTACCACCTATACTAGTAAGCTACGCTGCTAACTATTGCCTTAGCTAGTAAGGCACGCAACTACTGCTGCTGCCGACCTGCCCATTACAACTTAGGTAAGCAAATTTACTACTGCAGCTGGTGCTGCATGCTGCCGACATGCAGCTGCATGTCATTTCCACCTCCTGGCTAAGTAACTGCTACTGCTGCCGCTGTAGCCAAGCATGTGACCGCTCATGCTGCTGCTGCCGCCGCTGTAGCCATGCATGTATAGCCATGAATGCATCGGAGACAAGGTTTGACCCAACAGACCCGTGCGCGCCAAGCCGGAGAGCGGCGGCGGCGAGCTCGTGGGTGTGACCTCGAAACCGGCAGCGAGCTCATGGGTGTGAGCTAGAGACCGGCTTGTTGCACGACATAGATGAAGTGGACGGAGCTCGTCAGCGCATGGGGAGGGGCGGCATTGCGGGATTCGGTGTGGGTCTGCGCGGGGCGGTGGATCTCGTCAGCGCTAGGAAGGAGAAGATGTGGCGGATGGTTGAAGGGGGCGGATCACGGCAAGAAAGGTGGCTGGGCGGCGCCAACCATCAGGTACAGCACGCAGGGGACCGGTCCAGAGAGATGGGGATCGTGGGGATGGAGGGGATCCTGACGAGTAACTGTCAATATTGTTTTCTTTGACTTTTTGTGCCACGTTAGCGCTTACATGTGGGTCCAATTGGTTAGAAATTGGATTAAATCACTTAAATTGGTCATTAGTGTTTATTGAGAAAATCTTTAAGAAAACTAGTAGATTTTTTGGGCGCCTAAGAAATGTGGTGGCGATTCCGAAAGTGAACTTCAAATGTGGTGAGATTTTTTTTTCAATTCACTCCTCCCACGCGCATGTGGGACCTGCCGAGGCAGCATGGATGAGAGCACATCATGATGAGAACACATACATCTACCTGGTGGCGTAGGCAAGATCCATCCATGCCCTGGGCCAACCTATAGCCAAGGTAACAAATAGTGATGAAGAATATCTAAATAGGCTACAGTCAACAAAGGAATTTGTGTTCACGCCCCAAGCCATGGCCAGTGTTGCCTGGGGCCTATCTACGCCACTGCATCTACGTACTTTCTCAGTGTATTTATTTTGGACTTTATCCGGTGAAGCCAGTCCAAGGATCCAATAAATAGTCCTGGGCTAATCAACCATAGAAGGCCTAGATATTTCCACGGAGAAGTGACCCAAGACATATGAAGACATCCTCGCGGCATGTGATCAAGGCAATCTTTCTACTGGCAACATAAAAGCATTATGGGAGGCTCGTAGGTCTCCCAATTTTACTGTTGTTGTTGTTAACGACCCATTGTTTAAATTTACTCCAGAAACATCGGGTCTTGAGTACTTTCTAATGCGACATATTAGAAAAATAAATCAGTACAGTGGCTCATTCAAATTCATAAATTACCACATAAATTGGTTCATTCAAATTCATAAACTACCACATAAATTACTATTACAATTGTTTCATACTTAAAGAACACTTCCCAAGAAAACCTATTGGTACAAAATTTAGAGGGGGGGGGGCACAATATACCTTAATACAGAGTAGGGTGCGTAAACATTCTATTTGTGTTCACTCAAAGTTACACCTATTATTCACATGTGCAACATAATTCACATGCACACTTGAGGATCTTGGATATGATGATTAGTCTCCTAAGTCATACAAACTAATGAGTTCTATGTAGCATGTGATTGTTCAAGGTTGATTACTTGACATATGAACTAATAGATCTCCATGGTAGAGTTCTTCATAGAAACCTACTTATTTTGTGATATGGCATTGTTGGGTTCCAAACCATTACTACCAAGCAACTAGATAAGTTTATCTATCAGCTTTCAATGGGAAAGCTCCCATGACAAATCAAACATTAAGATAACTAAGAATTCCTAAAGTCACTATAGTACAATGATTGTATCAGTCCAAACCAAGATGCTATGCCACACCATTATGTTGTCTCAGGCCCCCAACACATCAAGTTTCTCCCCTAGTGTCTATACTAATTGGTATAAGATCATATGCTAATGTCATTGGACCTTTCAGAATGAATTGTGTCTCAGTAAAATCCTCGATGATTTTGCCTCTAGTAGGTGTTTTAGTGTACAAATATGCCAATAGATGTATGTGCCATATGAAAATTAATTATCTTAACACTTAGCATGACATAAATAATTTCAAAGTAACTAGAACTATGCCTTTGAGTATAGACCACATACATGATTTCTCTAGTTCCATTGGTGTTGATTTCACCAACACGTACTAGCATGGCAAAACTATAATGCATTTCTTTATGGACATTAATCCTTATTCTTCCATCTTCTCTTACCTGATTATACCATATGTGATTGACTATCTTAATTCATACTGTCAATACTACATTTAACATTGCACATCACTTAACACTACATTTAGTCCCTTGAGAATCCATAGATAAGTGTTACTCAAGAGGATGATGAAAATACAAAGTAAAATCACACCATTTCCCATATCAAATTTCTGTACATGTACTACTAAAGGTATTAGGTAAAGAATGTCAAAACTGGCGGTATCTTGCACCTACCGGCTAAAATACTGCAGCTTTTCAATACCTTGCTATCAAACAGAGCCTTATATTTTGAAAAAGTTGGGTTCCGTCAAAATATATTATCAAAACTTAATATGAACATTCTAATAATCTCTATATTTGTCTCGCAACTTTATTTTCCCCATTCTTCATAAACATGGTTGGCAACTTTGACTAAAAGAAACAATTTATTTAGATTCCTTGATGGTTTACCCAGAAATTGTCCTTCGATTAAATTTAGTTCATCTTTAATCTTCCCTAATAATAAAGCAGCGATGGCCTCTGGTCGTCCGTCGGGCTTTTGCAAAAAAATCCCCTGCTTACGAGAAATTAACCCGCAGTCCTACATATAATGTGTGGTAGTGATGGAAAACGTTTCGTCTTTTACAAAAAAAACTACCTCCACCGGCCACCTCCACCACTTATCCATTGACTGCCTCATCTGTATGGTGTACCTCCTGCACGCCCGCCGCTTGCCGCCGGCGCCGACGCCACAGGTTGTGGGATGTGTCGCGGAGGGCTTCCGCGCCGCCCCCGCCCAGGAATGAGGCGAGACGGTGTAGAGCACGGCGGACCGAGGCATCGCGGCAGGCGTTGGAGGGCGCGGCGGAGGATGATAAGGCGGCCGGCGTGCTTTCTTGGGGTGAGGCGTCGCGGCGCGCCGGCGGTGTTGGCTGCTGTGGAGCGCGCCGCTTGGCGGGGCGGCTTCAGCCGTAGTGGCTGAACTGGAGGCGGGCGCCACGGCAACGTCGAACAGGAGGAGAGGCTCCGGATGGGCCAGGCATGGCTAAGCGTCACCAAGAGCCACGAGGTCGCCGCCGTCGGCCTCCGCGCCACGCTGGACCAGCTGCTGCAACCTCCTGCGCCCGTCGCGGTGGACGCCTGCGTTCTGCTGCTCCGGTGCCGGCACTGCCTTGTGTGTGGTGCGGCGAACCAGCCGAGTTAAGCGAGCTCTCAGCAGCTGATGAGTAGGAGATGAACACGGCCATGAAAGCGAGCTCCCATGGACGGAGAGGCAGCCGGAGGCGGGCGAGCTCCAAGCGGCTGATGAGTGGGAGATGAATCCCGGCCGTGGGCGAAGCTCCGACGGCAGCCGAGGCGAGAGGAGGCGGATCCGTCTGCTCTGACGTGGATCCAGTGGCGGGGTGGACGAATCGAGGTGGAGGAGCACGAGTGTCGGTGTCAAAACCGGCGGATCTCGGGTAGGGGGTCCCGAACTGTGCGTCTAGGCGGATGGTAACAGGAGACGAGGGACACGATGTTTACCCAGGTTCGGGCCCTTTTGATGGAGGTAAAACCCTACGCCTGCTTGATTGATATTGATATTGTGGATGTTTACAAGAGTGGATCTACCACGAGATCAAGGAGGCTAAACCCTAGAAGCTAGCCTATGGTATGATTGTAAGGGTTGTTGTGATTGTTGTCCTACGGACTAAAGCCATCCGGTTTATATAGACACGGGAGAGGGCTAGGGTTACATAGAGTCGGTTGCAATGGTAGGAGATCTACATATCCATATCGCCAAGCTTGCCTTCCACGCCAAGGAAAGTCCCATCCGGACACGGGGGAAAGTCTTCAATCTTCTATCTTCATAGTCTTGGAGTCCGTCGATGACGATAGTCCGCAAATGATAGTTCGGTCGACGATGGTAGTCCGCTATCCGGACACCCCTAATCCAGACTCCTCAAGAGCCCGAACCAAAGCTTCAATGACGATAAGTCCGGCGTGTATATTGCTTGGCATTGCAAGGCGGGTTCCTCCTCCAAATGATAGAAGATTGGGAACACCAGGATAGTGTCCGGCTCTGCAAAATAAATTCCATATTCCACCATAGAGAGAATAACAACATGTACACAAGTTCAATCTGCTGACGTTTTCCGTGGCATGACGTCACACCACTACCAAGCCATTACTCGAATTGTTTTTTACTTTACCACCTCAACGCATTTAGCGAAGCGGTTTCCTTGGCACGTCTTGTCGGGCAGAGATCGTGTTTCCCTTAATCCGGGATTCTCATCAATACGGGCGTGGGTAACCCAAGCTGCGTCATTGATGGTGACGCTTTGGGAGATAAGTTAGTTTTACCAGGCCGGTGGGGACGCGTGAGATTTCGCCCACCCATATAAGGGATAAGGATTCACCTTCTCACCCACGCCTTCTTCCTCCTTTGCTTATCCATCTCACAAGACTCGAGCTCCAGCGCCAAGTTCACAAGCATCTCGTCTCAACCTTCTCCGACCATGTCCGAGCGGAGGTAAATGGTTGGCCTCCACCGTTAAGGAGGAGCAAATCGCCAAACCGCGCTGACGCCGGATACCTCTCCAAATGACATATCACAGACCGGCCGCCCGACGAGGGCAGCTCATCCCCACCCCTGTGCCCCATGAGAGGGTTGTCTTTCTTTCCCACTTCCTCCGTGGATCGGGCTTTTCACTTCACCCCTTTGTCCGGGGCTCATGTTCTACTACGGCCCGGATTTCCATGATCCGGCGCCGAACTTCATCCTCAACATCTCGGCGTTTATCGTCGTGCGCAGGCCTTCCTTCGCATCCAGCCCCACTTCGGCTTGTGGCTCAAGACCTTCAATGTCAAGTCAAGGTAGTGAAGGGCATTCAAGCCGGAGTGCGGAGGGCGCCATGTTGGGCAAGATGCCCAACGCCCTTTGGTTCAAGGGGCCTTCGTGGAATCCGTCAAGGGGTGGCAATCGGGGTGGTTCTACATCACCGAGCCGCTGACCTTAAAATGGGCGGCGCCCCGAAGTTTAGATCCGGTATCCCCACGCAGCTCACCTCCGGAAAGAGAAGGGCTTGTGGGGCAGTTTGAAGGAGCCGACGGACCTGCACTGTATCAAGAAGCCGTGAAGAAGCTCAGGCTGGTTAACGTGGTCCAAGTCATGCTCGTCGCACGGATTCTCCCATGCCAAGAGCGGCATTCAATTTATGGGAGTTCGATCCGGAACAGCACCAGGCGCTGATCAAGCTCTTCGACACAACGTACGAAGGCGCTCGAAGGTGCTGTTCAAGGGCGCCTGGTTTCGCATCCGCGATGGAAGATCGCTGGATTTCACTCAGCGCCAGCCGACGAGGTAAGTGATTCTACCCTTTATGGGACACTTGTTTTTCATAGTTTGACTCTATGCGGGTTTTAATTCCCCTTTTCCTTTGACAGACTGGATGAAGAAGGCGGAGCAGATTACTGTCCGGCTCCTATGCCGTAAAATCCAAGAGACGCTCATCTAGCGAAATTTCTGGTTCCGCACCGCACGTGGTGCCGGAGAAGAAGGCCAAGAAGGAGGCCACGGGTGCTCGAAAGAGTGCCTGCTTAGTGTCCGACGACTCGGGGCTGACTCTCCCCGAAAATGAGGAGGAGGAAGAGGACTCTCCCTGCAGGAGGGAGAGAGGAAGAGGAAGGCTTCTAACCGGGAGGCCGGAGGGTCCAAGAGGGAAGGACTATTCCCCGGACAGCTCTGCCAACATCAACGTTGGCGAGGAAGAATGGCCTTCAAGGGCCAGCCTCCGGCGAGATCGTAAGTATCCGGATTCTGAATGATTTATAATTTCTTTTGTCCGCCACATAGTGTCATTCTAACGCCGCATGCTACCCGCAGCCTGCTGCTGATGATCTCCCGCTTCATCGAAGGGTCGTTGGCTTCGCCGGATGTAGACTCCATCCCAACCGCCCACCTCGCGACGCCGAAGACGCCGGGGCGGGATCCCCAGAAGGGACCCGCCAGGGGGAGGCTCCGGAGGCGCCACAAGGCGCCCTCCCGGACTTCGCGCCGGACTCCACAACGGAACCCGCAGTGGTTCCAGAGTCCGGCAGGCGGCCCCTTCGATCGAAGTGCAAGACCGTGACACCGCGGCTTCCTGGCCCAACCGGAGGCGCCGGGCACTTGTTGAGGCGCTGCAGAGCGCTTCCATCGAGGAAGAACACCGCACTATTATGAGTGCGGTGATTCAGGCAGCAGCCGCCAAAGGCGGGCTGATCAAGCTCGCAATAGCCTTCTATCGTGCTTTGAGGTAAGAAGTTAAAAATATGCAAAGTAATACCGCATAGACAGTAGCCCCTGATGCTCAGTTCGGTGTTCGGAAAGAAAAGGCCGGACTGAGGATCTTAAAAAGATATACGCAGGGTTGCTAAAAGATTATGTCAATATGGGTTGCAGGTGGCCGCTGACCTCCGCCAAGACCGATCAAGGAGGTCGGTGCATTGAAGTAGAGCTCGAGCGGTCCGCAAGAGCTCGGCGGCCAGAAGCAGCTCCAAGACAAAGAAGGTGAGTAACACCGCTTTGAATTTGTACCTTACAGAAAAGGATTTAGGTTATGACAAAAAATAACAAGGATAACATGGTACTGCAGGGCCACGAACGAGGTGGCGGTTCAAGGAGGCCGTGTCCGCGCCGAACGCAATGCGCCACGGAACGGTCGAGCGAGAAAAGCAAGAGGCGAGGGTGGCGGTGGTTCAAAGAAGAGGCCTGTGCTCTCATGGAAAAGCATGAGAGTTTGGAGCGTGACTCAAAGACTCGAGAGTCCGAGCTTGCCTTGGCTCTCGAAAGTGCCAAAACTGCCAAGGCCGAGGCCCATAAGGCCCTTCAGGAGGTTGAGTTGATGAAGAAGATAGCGGCGGGTAAGGCATTTTTCATGCAAAGCAAGCATGTGAAGGTAAATTACGTGATACTTACCCAATTCGGAGCTCTGTATGCTTGCAGATCTGCCTCGCAGCGTGTCCGATGCCGCCAAGATTCTACCGAGCCGAGGAGGGAGCTCAACGGAGAAGGTCTTCGGTCTCGATGTCGAGGCCGGCCATCCGGTGTTTCTAGCGACCAGTCAAGCAGCTGGTCGAAGCCACAAGGTGGCCGAGCAGGCCATGAAGGGGCTCATAGTCCGCCAGGGCCCGGAGAGGCCATGCTCGGAGCTACTTGACCTCGTCGACGGCTGGTGGATGCGTGCTCGGGTGGAGGTTATTAAGCGCTCACTTGTATTGAAGGTGCTCGTCGGCCCTTGCCCGCCGCGAAAGGTGCATTGGGGCAAGCTGGATGCGAGAAGCTGATCACTAACGCGCCACCAGCCGGGCAAGGAGCATCGACGCTCAACTTTACTATAAGGCTGTCCTCAAGGGTGCCCGCAAGATTGCGGATGAGTGCCCTGTGGATGTAATTATTGAGTGAATTCGCAATGTGTTATCCTGCGGCGCTGAAAACTTTGTTCATATGCGCTAAGCAACGCTTGTTTAATTTAAAATATTACCTTCTCGCGGCCGCTTATTAAATCCGAGAGATGGCAAGTCGTCGGCTTCAGCCCCCATGCCACGAAAGTGCAGGTGTTCGGGATAAACTTGAGCACTCTTGTTCCCATTTTTGGGTCCATCTAGGAGGCGCCAACACAACGAACCAGGCAACCGGACTTATAGTGCTTGAACACTCTCACTTAGCCATAGAATTCTATAATTTTAAATTTCGTGAAGCCCCTAGTATTCTAAGACCGAATTGGGGCGCTTATCCACGCCTTCATCGGACATAATCCGAACTTCGTCAAGCGGCGAGGTCTTTAAGGACCCGAAGGACCTCTCGAACAATGACCAGCCTCACGCCTTATCATGCCGGTCGGTTTAGCTTTCTCCATCGAGGCGTTAACCCGGCTCAACCGGGCGCAATCGCAGTGGTTCTCCTGCTACCTTAGCCGATAGAACGGGAACGTAAGGTGCCAAACATGGGAGCCGGCAAACCCAACTATTGACCCAAGACATGATTCGAGCCGATTCATATAATGCTATAAGTTCGGGTGCCGCACTTGTGAAAGTGCGGACTTTATCACACCATAAAGCGGAGGACATAAGCCCCTGGTGTGTTTGGTCAGTACCAAGATGCACGGGTGCAACATATGTCGTAAATGAACATATATATATAAAGTAATGCAATTAAAGGCAAAAGTGCTGCATTTTATTCGAGAAGATATGCTATCGCAAGGAAGGATACAAATAGTGCGGAAAGCAAGGGATTGACGAATTAAAGGCGTCTCCTCCGTGGGTAGGTCAGCGGAATGTTGTATTTTAACAAATTTAATGCTCGTGATGGAGACCACCGAGTGTTCATCGCGGCCTTAGTCCTTCCCCGCTGTTGCATCATGAGTTCGGCCGGTTCGTCACGGACTGAGTTCTGTAAAAAAAAGAGAAAAATAAAACAAAAAAGAATGACACACTTGGGAGCCCCTGGTGTGGTCGAACCGCACTCTGGGTCTGTTGTGGTTGTGACCTTCCCCCTATGCCCATGGTATTTGTATGTAATTATGTACGCTGGAGAGTTTGTCTTGCAATTTTGCAGGGTTGGGGTTAGCCGCATTGCTACATGTGCACGGAACATGCCAGTGGTCTTGGTTGATGTTGCTCCGGGCGTTTGGTCGTGGTCCGGCCGCTTAACTACCGGACTCGAGAATTGCCTTAACAGGCTGCTCAGATTGCCGCGAGAGCCGTGTATGTTCCTCCGCTCGGAGGAGCGCCCGTGTTTCCGCTGACCGTGATGACTCCACGAGGGTCCGCATCTTGAGCTTAAGGTATGCATACGCGGCACCGCTGCTGAACTTTGTAAACGCGGTTCGTCCGAAAGCAGAGCGTGATAGCCGCCGGAACGAGACTATGTCAAGATTAACTCTCGCCGGAAATTATCCGGGACCAAGACCACTTCCAAGGTAATCGAGCTCGCATAATTGGCCTCGACACCGGTATGACGCCTTTGAAGGTCGTCGTTGTAGGTTTAATCCTTGAAGGGTCTATGCCCATCTTGGCGACCATCCCGATAAAGCAGTGTTCGAAGCATCGCCGCCATTCATCGGGACTCTCGTGAGGTGAAATCCATCAACGATTGGGTCTAAAACCACGCGCGAATCCGCCATGGCGGATGCTGGTCGGATGGTCTCTTCGATCGAAAGTGATCGGGCAAGAGGACCATGGGTTGAATTTTGGGGCGATTGGCTCCATCACAGATATCGTCCCTTTAGTGCACGCTCGCCTCCTCTTGGGAATATGCGCTATGATATCATATTTACCGTCCGAACTTGAGGTGGGAATCCTTTTGTCCTTCGTTGTTCGGGCGCCGGGTCTCTTCCTCGTCATCGCCAGGTAGCCCTTGTCACTGTTTTCGCGATTAATTTGCTCGCTTCGCTTGAATACCCAACAATCTCGTTGGTATGGTTAGCTGGCTTTTCGGGGTTCCATGAATTTGACAAGAGCGGTCGAGTATTCGGTCCAAATTGACGAGCCGGGAGTGGTTTTTTGAATGGCTTCTTCCGATTGACGGGTTTGGAGCCTCGAATCCTGCATTGACGGTCGTATCCTCATTGCCGCCGCCAAGCACGCGGGCGTTTGTTTTGTTTTGACGCGAACCTGCCATTGCGGTCCTTAGTATCCGGACCGCCAGCTTTTGCCGAGGTTGTTATCGCAAGCGAGCCAGCTATCCTCTCCCGCACGTAAGCGGGTCATGAGGGATGTGAGCTGCCATAGATGTCGGCTTCTCCTGGCCCTAGGTGCCGGGCCAGCCACTCGTCATGGATGTTATGTTTGAAGGCAGCGAGTGCCTCGCATCCGGACAAATGACGATTTGATTTTTCTTTGTTAAGAACCGTGTCCGTAATTGCCCGGCCGATTCGTCTGGGTCAGCCGGATTATGTGGCTTTAGGTCATCTGCGTCCGTGGTCGCATTACGCGTTCTCGAAGTTGTCGAGGAATGCGGCTTCTGTGTCTTCCCAAGATCCAATTGACTCTGGCAGGCTGTTAAGCCAATGCCGAGCTGGTCCTTTAAGCTTGAGCGGGAGATATTTGATGGCGTGAAGATTGCCGCGGGCCATGTGTATATGGAGGAGATAATCCTCAATCCGCATCGCGGGTGCATTGTGCCATCGTATGATTCGATATTAACGGGTTTGAACCCTTCAGGGATTTGATGATCCATTACTTCGTCAGTGAAGCATAGTGGGTGTGCGGCGCCTCTGTATTGAGCAATATCGCGATGTAGCTCGAGAGAGCGTTGTCTGTTGTGTTTGGCCCGGCCGGAGTAGTTGTATCCGGTGCGACGGTATTCGTCGTGGGTCGTGGGGCGTCCACGTGATCTATAGATAGATCTGGATTGTCTTGCCTTGTCCTCCAATATATCTCGCAAGTCCGGCGCGTTCCCCCGCGACTTCTTGCTTTTAGAGCGATGTCGGGGTACGGTTTTGGTGGAGGGTTTACACGCCTCTCTATCGCGGCCACGGGGTGGTCGGTCTGCCGTATTGTGCGCTGGTGATGCTACCTCCTCTAATCGGGGGAGCAACTTGCGTTTTGGGTAACTTTTGGAGGGGCGTCGAAGTTCATACTCTTCGCCGCGAGGACCTCGGTCCATCTGTCGGCCAAGAGGTCTTGATCAGCTTGAAGCTGTTGTTGCTTTTTCTTTAGGCTGTTTGTCGTGGCCATTAGCCTGCCTCAAACGCCTCTTGTTCGACGGGATCCTCAGCACGACGAATTGCTGTCAGCCGAGGCTTGCCTCGTCTCCGGAGGGAGGTAAGTAATTGTCATCCTCGACCTCTTCGTTCGCCGCCTCTCCCGAGGGCTTGCTTCGCCTCCTCCGCTACCTGGATCGTCTTTGGAGGGAGTTGTCTTCGGCACTACGGTGTTATTATCTCCCGTGCGGAATCTCCATTCTTGCCGTGGCGGATTTAGAGCGCGCCGCCGACGCCGGCGCTTGGTTGTTTCTTTAAGGAATCGGCCTCGCTTCTTCTTCGCCGTCCCCATCTTTTGGGGTGTCCACCATGTATATGTCGTATGACGAGGTGGTTTTCCGATTATCCTGTAGCACCGGTTCTTGGTAGTCTCCCGCATCGCCGCCCATACCGTCGATGTCTTGAGTCGTAGTCAGTCGTCGATTTAAATAAATCGTCGGTGGCTCTGAAGTGGGTGGTGGGTGGGATCTGAATTTCTTCGTCATCCATGTCCCAACCGGCCCGGTCGTAGTTCGCCAGTGGCTCTCCTGGATAGCGAGAGATGCTTCAATGAATTTATGATGTCGCCAAAGGGCGAAAAGTCGAAAAGATGTCCGCAGCCGTGAATTCCATGATCGGCGCCCAATCGGATTCGACCGGTGGGGCGCAGGAGGTACGGAGTCCGCAGGAGTCCGCACCTCGAGTCATGGGGTTTATGTGGGACAAGGTAAGTGTTCGGCCCATCGCCAGAGAAATTGCGGCTCCCGAGGCGGTGTCCACCATCCGTCCTCGATTCGAGCGATCGGCTCCGGACTATGAGTCGGAGCGGATCCGGTGCGGCCTCCAAGGTGTCGTCCGTGGCAGAGTTAGGTCATGCCCATTGTGACAGCGCTGGCGCTTCGGTTGTATCTCGAGATCCATCGAGGATCAAGTCCCCGCCGATATCGGGCCGTGAAGTTTAGGCTTCCAAACCTGACACGATGGCTGGGGCATAGCTTTCGATCCGCTCCAGATGGCCAAGGAGTTGGCCCGCAGACTGAAGCCGCGCCGAATCACGAAGATTCGCCCAGGAGAAAGATCTCACCCAGGACTACGTCATTGTTGATTGAAGAGGCCATCAAGCCTATCGGTGACGACACAGAGGAACTCTCAATGAAAGCACCAATGTCGGTGTCAAAACCGGCGGATCTCGGGTAGGGGGTCCCGAACTGTGCGTCTAGGCGGATGGTAACAGGAGACGAGGGACACGATGTTTACCTGTGTTCGGGCCCTCTTGATGGAGGTAAAACCCTACGCCCCGCTTGATTGATATTGATATTGTGGATGTTTACAAGAGTGGATCTACCATTTAGATCAAGGAGGCTAAACCCTAGAAGCTAGCCTATGGTATGATTGTAAGGGTTGTTGTGATTGTTGTCCTACGGACTAAAGCCATCCGGTTTATATAGACACCGGAGAGGGCTAGGGTTACATAGAGTCGGTTACAATGGTAGGAGATCTACATATCCATATCGCCAAGCTTGCCTTCCACGCCAAGGAAAGTCCCATCCAGGACACGGGGAAGTCTTCAATCTTCTATCTTCATAGTCTTGGAGTCCGGTCGATGACGATAGTCCGGCAAATGATAGTTCGGCTGATGATGGTAGTCCGGCTATCCGGACACCCCCTAATCCAGGACTCCCTCAACGAGCCTGACGGAGAGACGGCAGGAGGCGGGACGAAGCTCCAAGGCGGCGGGGTGCATGGTTCCATGGCGACTCCTAGAAAAACAAAGATTAGAGAGAGAAGAAGAAGGGAAAAGATGAGAGACACGAGGAGAGGGGCGGCACTGGCTTGGCCTGCTTGGTGGATCGTGGGTACAGAGGAGAGCTCCTCTCCGGGCGCGAGGAGGCCGGTCATTTGGAGTTGGGAAGGGAATTAGCGAAGGGAAAAGAAACGGATAGAAACGAGAGGGGCTGCATCCTTAGAGATAAGACTGAGTGATCAATCCGGGGCTCCACGGCGGTCGAAAGCGAGAGATCTCATGAAGTTACACATGGCATGCTCATCGGGTCCCACACCACCGCTTAGGCTTACCGGTCCGATGGTTTCTTTCTATCCACACCACCATGAAGTTCTACGGTTCATTGTCAAGGACATAGAACTCTCAAGAAATTTAAATACACGTCAATTCTTTCTCTTTGTTGCAACCACGAGCGCCTAGCTATTTGCTACTATTGTCTTTTGATCAATTCTCTCAAATACTACCTCCGTCCGGGATTAAAAAGCCTTTGAGCCAATTCTCTGAAACCAAGACATAGTGTAGCTTTTGACCGAATTTTTATCCCGTTGCATCGCACGGGCCATTTTCCTAGTGTTATTTAAAATTAATAACTAATATTGTCAGGTTTCCTAGAAAATAAGCCTTTTGGTTATGTATCCATATTAGCAATACCTTTGAGGTGATAAACATGACTATCATATACTTCTCTAAATCCTTCATTCATGTATGTAGAATATGTTCCTAGATCGGTCGAATTTAAAGTCTCTAAACATATATCATACTACCTGAGCATTTTGTTGTCACATTCGTAGTTGGACCATGCATAGTAAAAGACCGACTATGTCAGTTAGGAGTGTGAGATAAAATAAAATGGTGTATTGTTAAAAATCAACACCTTCCTTTTCTTGCTAGAAAAATATTTTTTAGCAAAGTATATGAGAATGAAGTAGTTTGGTAGCATGAGTCATCCTTCTTTGTCAAGAGACTCTCTAGTCCATCCTCTAGAACTGGCACTAGGCACTTGATCAATATGTTAGTCCCAAAAATAATATAAAAGTGTTGCCAAAAGTATATGAAAGTTGTAGAATTTTGGCATGAAACAATCAAAAATTATAGATACAACGGAGACGTATCAACTATCAAGGTGATAAAAGTGGAGTGGGAGGCGAGGCTTGAGATGATTATATTATCCTTTTATCAAATAGGTGTAGTTGAAACATAGTTAACATGTTGGAGTTTTCAAACTAAAATAGTTAAACCACAGGATCTTCAAGTAACATGTACCTTCCTTACACTCACTTCCACTAACTCCTCAAACCCCTACCCTATCTTATTCTCTACAACATGCTTCATCCTCATGCTCTCTAACATAACCACCCATCGCCATGCTTATCCAAAAACTCATTTTCTCCTTCTAGTTATCTTCCAAAGAATCGTGTAATCACTTTGTTAATTTTGTGCATCCTAATATTCCATAGCTTTGTATCCTCTATGACCACTACTCATAGTCCCCGAAGTCCTCCCATTTTCCTTGTTGCCATTTTATCAGATTTCATAGCTAATCACATGCTTGTTCATGCACTCTTCTAGGCATGGCGTGACCTAGTCATCTAACACCATAACTAGGCTTGAGAAGGGGGTCAATAAAGAGGATATAAGTAGGCTTGCTCAGGAAGTGATAAAAATTAACCGAAGTTCAACAAATTATTGCTCATTTTGTTAAGTATCTCAAGTATGACCTTTTGAAACCATGTTATAGATTACATTTCATGTAAATTTTTAGTGTTGGGATCATTATGATCCACTCTAATCATCCATTTGAGAATACAAACACTCCTCTGTGAGAGAAAAATAATACTAACCATTTCTTCAGAGTTTTATCTGTTATTGTAAAGATAATATGACTAAAAAATTGTGGGACTAATTATTCTGAATTGCACTACAGGTCTTCATTTGCATAACAATTATCATCACAGATGGAATATTCAACTTCCTTGCAGTCATTATTGCATCTTGTATTGACATTAAGCACAAGCGGCAAGATATAGATTCGTGGTTGAGTAATTACATAAAAACACCCTAGCCTTAACTACGATGATCGTAAGAGGATTGAGGTATTTCTTGAAATAAAATCCCTTTAACCATATCGTTGGGAGGATACATTGCAAGTGCTACAATCTCAAAGAGTTGTTATCCCATGGTTGTTCGATCAGATTAAATTCTATCATGTTGCCACATTATATATTGTCACGCCGGTCATTGCTTTTGCAAACACTTATGCAAATGGACTTCTGATTGGTCAGTTGGATATACTTATGGCAAGTTTACAATATTTGTTGTTGCGGCATGGATTGTGAAACCGGTGCAATTGTTGTCGGCCTTGTAGCTTGTGGGATAATGATAGCAGCTCTGCACATTTCTTCACAAGCTACACAAGACATCAAGACAGGTTTCATGACACTAACCTCAGAAAGAGCTATGGTAATTGGGCAAATTGTTGGTGTAGTTATTGGCTCTATTGTTAGCCCATGTATATTTCTTGCCTTTCAAAAAGTGAAAAGCCTCGGAGTTATTATCGGATCTGCTCAATCACATTACCCATGTCCTTTGTCTTTGGACTATTTCGGTGCCATCGATTGTGATTGGCATTGGAGGAGTGAAGGAGCTCCCTAAGTATTGCCTTACAATGTGCTTTGCTGCATTTTGCATAACAATTGTCACAGATGTACTTTCATTGGTATCTAGTGGAAAAGGCTGGAGAATGCACAAGTATCTTCCTAATATGACAGTGGTAGCACTACCATTCTTTGCAAGGCCCGATTTCCCCATAGATATGTGCCTAGGTACTGCGGTAATGTATCTATGGACTAAAATGAATAAAAGAAGTGCAACTTTGCTGTCATCGGCAGTTGCAGCAGGCCTTATATGTGGAGAGGGACTATTTGCATTGCCATCAGTAGTACTCACCACGTTCAGTATACAACCACCAATGTGCATGAAGTTCTTTCATAGTGGAAAAGAAGTTGATGTGGTTGATTCATTCTTAAATAAGTTGGAAACACCCACAAAGACATGAGAAATGTAATTGTAGGATAAAGTATTTTTTTTCATAGATTGTAAGCGAGATGTAAATGGTTACTCATAGAACATGCCAACGGCTAATTTAATTCCATATTCTAAATGATTTCAAAATATGGAAACAAACACTATGTGGCTATCTGCACAAGAAAGTACCTTGGTTCAAAGATTCACATTACAAACTCAATCTTTGGTCGAAAGTTGCATATTTCGGACAAAATATTCATTTCCAAATTTTTGAGTTGCTAGTTTGTTGTTACTAACAACAAAGTTCTGACATTTTTCTTGGAAGATACAAGGTGATCTCAAGTTTGCTGCTTTCCACTTATAGGAAACTAGTGGGGTGACCTGCACATTTGCGCGGCTAGATATTACTAAAGTTGTACCACTCCTAATATAAATATTTTCTCAAACACTCCAATTGGACCATTGTTTCTTATATGAATACATTTTCTTCTTCTAGAAAATAACACTATGAAAAAAACATTAATTGAATATTCCTTGATGTAACCAATCCAAAGTTATAACATATTGATAGTCATTGTTAGAGATTTGAATGTACACATTTTCTTGATGGTTTTTATGATTCATTCTCTATAGGTAAATTGAAACCAAAGGAGTAACATTTAGAAATCCTTTCACATAATTTAAAGAATTAAAGTCCAAACATTATTATCTCATGTTGAATGTCCATACATATGCCACATGGTTTATCCATCACCATAGTCTGCATGCTATAGAAAATTAATGAAATCGATAATTTTATTTGAAAATGGATCCGTGTTTCAGCTTTACTTTATTTCAAAATGTTGCTTAAATTTTTTTAAGTTCAAACTAATGTACAATATATTATGTTAAGTCTTAAAAATCTAAGTATCTTTATCAACGTACGTTTATCATGTAAATTCAAGCATGGAAAAGTATGTTAAAGTTCTATTAATTTTAACATAAAACTTTTGTCTCAATTTAGCAGATTTTTTGGTTTGCACCTGATCACTCCATGCGATTCATTTGCAGCTTGTGGATCAAATTATCATTGAAATATTCTATTTAAACGTTGCTTACATAAGGTGTCTAGATCATTTTCTTTCTCGTAAATACCAATGTTTCTTCTCTAGTATATACAAATGTACAGTACCTGTAAAAAAAATCTGGTCTTAGAATAATGTGTGCCCTTCTACCTAGGATTTTGTTTTGTTCATAATTTGGCTATAGAAACAAAATAAATGAACACAATTTTTTTCAGTCATCTTAGATAAATGTGTGAAGTTCTACCTTCAAAATCCGCAAATTTTCTATTTTAACAATAAACAATCAGCAGTATTGTATTTTTTTATGGAATGATTGTGTGGCCTGACTATACAGTGGTGCGTTTTCTGTTTGCAGCTAGATAGTGGTCCGCCAATTTTCTGTTTTGCACGTACGGTAGTACTAAAAAGAATATACTTCTAGATCTTGCTTGAATTTATTGACACAGAAAAGATCGTGTTGGAATTCTATTAGAATCCAATAGTACTTAGCTAAGGAGTGTGCATGCATGTACTTAGGCCAGACATGTTACCATAATGTTTTAAAAAAACGCTATATATTCTAAAAGGGGCTATATATTGCTTATTGTCTAAGGAAATCCCTTATTTACTTTCTTTTTGCGAAAGAAATCCCTCATTCACTGTGACATATATGTTAGCTTCGAGGCTGGGAATGAGTTTCTTCCATAAATCAAACATTCAGTTTAAAGAAAAAAATATTGAATAGCCTGCTACTTCGTCCAATGTCAAGTTTAAAATAATCACCGTGTCTAATTTGTAGAGCATGTAAACCAAAAGAAACAATAGAAATGTTTACAGAACTTAGAGAATACGTGACTAACACCAAACTACAATGCTTCCTAAATTCTTCTCGGTAATTTAGAACCAAGAAATGGCTATAAACATGTGTTTCCTTCCTCCATCGGCCTGGTCCTCGGTGATATATATTACATTATTTAATGGAAAAAGTCCAAAACAAACCTTGAATTTGTAGGCAGAAGCTAAATCAAACCCCGAACTCTCAATCCCTGAAATCAACACACCGAACTTCATAATCCCGGTCTGTTTTAAACCTTGAGAGGACACGGCCGGTATTTGCTGAATTGGGCCGGCCCAGTAGCGCAGTCGCTCGTGCGCGAGCACTAGTCTTTTTTTCTTTTACGTTTTTTTTACACATGTCTAATTTTCTCAGTACTGAATGTACATTTTGAACGCAGATATTAAATATTTTTTGATAAACTTTTGATAGTTTCAAATACTTTATGGACATTTTGAAATTAAATGTTTTCAAAACATTTTTGAATACATGGTAATATTTTTCGAAATACAGGTTTTACATTATCTTAATGACAATACACACTTTACAAAACTACACGGACACTCTTTTACATGGTTCAACATTTTTAAATTCGCATACACTATTTTCTATTACATGTCACGTATATTCTGTTAAGGTTATGACACATTTTTGTACAACACACAAACATTTTCGGTACATTTTGCATACATTTTTTTGAATGTACGAAACCTTTTTTTTGAATCACACGAATATTATTATACATTGTATAAACATTTGTTTGAATTGGCCCATACCTTTTTTTAGAATTTGTGGTATATTCTAGATGTCACAAACTCAGAAAAGTTTGCGTATCAAAAAGTTCGACTCCATGGCATGTTTTTTTTTTGTTTTGGAATTGTTACGTCGCGCGTTAAGAAAAAGAAAGAATGAATTTTTATGTCTCGTGTGAAGCAACCAAAAAGACTCGCATCATGTCTGGTGGGCTGGCCCAGTCGATTCCGCAGCCAACAATTGAAAACATTTTTTAAAAACATCATTTACGAAATACTTTATGAAATTCGAAAAACATATTTTAAAAATGTGACAGAATTTGAAAATCTGAAAAAACAATTATAGCATCTGAAAAACTGTTTGTATTATGAAAATTTTGGACAAATGTGTTTTTCTTTTTAAAATCACAAACAGTTTTTTAAAATTCGAATAGAATTTTAAACATCAAAAAAAAAAGAAAATAAATTGAATTTGCGCCAAAAATAGAAAACAGGTACATTTTTTAACTTCTGAACAATTTTAAAAATGTGCGAACATTTTTGGAACTTCACGAATTCTTGTTGTGTTATAGTGGGCCGGCCCAAATTCTTCTCGGTGAGAGTAGCTGGTTATCCTTACGGGATTGTACTATTCCCAGTTTGCCAAACAGGTATAGGGTCCAAAATAGACCGGGATTGCAAGTTTAGAGTGCCAATTTCCGGGATTCAAAGTTCGGGGTTTGATTTAGCTTTCGCCTATAACTTCAAGGTTTATTTTGAACTCTTTCCTTATTTAATTGATTCGATTAGTGCAATGTTCTATATCTGAAGTACTCACACGTGTGTCTTACTTAGTACTCCCTCCGTCCGAAAAAAGTTGTCCACGCCTTAGTTCATTTTCAATTTTGCAAAAAAAAAACCTTCCATCTTTTAAACCTGTTGCTAATCTGCCTCCGCTTCTTCCTCCTTCCTCCGTCAGCCGCCCGCACCATGGTCGCCCCACCATCGCCGACACCCTTCGGGCCCCATTGACGACGACGGACACCTCAGGCCCTTCACTTGAGGTCGCCCAAGCTCCCGGCCGCCTGTTCACCGGAAGAACTGAGCCCCCGGCCACCGAGGCTCGCCTCGATCCGCCCTCGCCAAAGAAGGCCCTCGCCCGATCCCGCCGCCACAATGAGGCCTCGGCCGCCTCTCCTCCGGTCACTGACTTGCTGGACTTCGCCACTGCCACTTAGATCGCCGAGGAGGATGAGGACGAGGGTACGCGGATTACCAAGGCCCCAGAGGAGGGAGGAGTTCCAAGGGCTTGAGGAGGAGGAGCACTGCCACGCCAAATTACCACTTTCCCCAAGAAGAAGGCGGCTTCACGATGGGGGGTGGCTTGCATCATCACATGCAGATCGAGGAGACCGACCCGCCTCCACACCTCGGGCGCCGAGGACTGGGCTGTAAGAAGCACATCGACAAGGTCCTCGCCTGCCGCCCGTGTTCATCGGAAAGAAGAAGGTCTCGCCCCGCCGATGTTGCTCCTCCGCAAGTTCTGCTCCTCCGCCTGAGCTCCTCTGCAGCCCGCTGCTTCTTGGGTGTTGGTGGTGGTGGACGCTTCTCTGCCATACCGCTTTGCTCTCTGCACGTGCGTGGCAGTGTTGCTATTCCTCCGCCTCCTTGTGCCGCCACGAGCTCGTGTTCCTCGTGAAGAAGAAGATAAAATTCAGTTAAAATTTCAGGTTTCAGTTTTAGTTAATTGCTACTCCAAACTCCGAATTTCTTGTGGCTGCTCTTTCAAGTCTTGATGAACTCGCAAGATAATTGTCAAGATAATTTGTAAACTTGCCTTTTCCATTTCTATTGTCCCAGAAGTCTGAATCAACAACAACTACTCCCAACTCTGAATTTGCTGTTGATCAAATTTAAAAGCACTAGCTTTGACAGTGCAGACGTTCTTATCTGTGTGCTATGTAGTCCTATAACTGCAGTTTGTCGGGAATTCGCTGGGGTTTTTTTTTTCTTTTGAAAATAGACCTCGGGGACAAGTTTTCTCGAACGAAGGGAGTATGTGTTATGTACCACACACGTAACATAGTGTAATTACAGGAGCACATTCATCAAACATTGCTAAATTATTTCTCTCCATGTGCATATGCATGGTGTTTGCATCAAATTGTATTATTTAACACGTACACACAAATAGTTTATTAGATAGTAGTACTTGGCATGATTTGTGATTCAATAGCACCGCTCAGATTCAAACAAAATTTAGATGGCATCTGCGAAGTGAATTCAGACTTCATTTGTCTATTATTACCTCGACCGAGGCGTGAGCTACTCGCCAGATGTGGCTAAGGGCGTTTGGTTGCCGCATGCAGCTAACTAGGCCCGGCGGGATGTGCGCGGCCTGTTTGGTTGTCTGGGCTGCATGTGGGTTGTGGCCCTGACGAAACTTAGCACGCCGAACTGGCTGGCGAAACCGCCGAATCAGCCCGGTTTCTCGCGGGCTGGCTCGGCTGTAACCACATCTTGGGCGGTTGCACGCTTCAGGCAGCGCGGGAGATGGAAGCGACGGCTTATAACTCCCCTCCCACTCTCCTATCACCACCCAGCCTGCACTGTTCCCACTGATCCCTCTCTGCCTCACCGCCTCTCCCTCTCCTCCCCTCTGATGGCCCCGCCTTGCCCACCGCAACGCCGCCCTCTGACTCCCGCCGACCAGTGCATCGCCAGCATCTAGGAGCGTTGGCTGGCCGGGCTGTAAATCGGCAGGGGACTGGCGTCCCGGTCTTTGCTGTGGCCGTCCCCCATCTGCTGCCGTCCACCACGAGGGCCGGCCAATGCGGCGCCGGCCATTCCTGCTCCGCCGATTCTGCTGAGCTCGGCGCTGGCCCACTTGAGCCGTCGCTTCTTGGGACCCCATTGGGCGGGGGTTTTCTTGACCCCGTCCAAGGGTTTTCTCCTAGCTGGCGCCGTCCTCCTTGACCTCCGGCGTGGCCATGAGCATGGGGCCGATGTCGCCTTGACTGTCGCTGTGGTCGGCTCCTCCTCTGCTCCGCCACCGCTCTCCTTCTCGCCGGGGTTTTCACCCCGACCTCGACGCTGCGGCTGCGCAAGCTCCGGTGAGTCAAACCCCCCAATGCTTGCTCGTAGATGTAGATTAGGGGTTTATTTTCTTAAGCATGTGCTAGTAGTTAGTGGATTCGATCGGATTAGATAGGATTCGATTAGATCCGATTGGATTTGATCCCAATCGAATCCAACCGGACCGATTTGTTCTTTTTCCTACGATTGTGTCCTAGGATAATTTTTTTCTGCCATCGCTAGTGTGTCCTAGGATCTGTGTTCATGCTAGTAGTTGTGTTCATGCTAGGGTTTGTGTTGATTGTTATACGTGCATATAGTAGGACCATTTTAGGATGATGCCAAATGTGCATGGGTGCACATGGGTGCTATTGGCACTTGTTGTTGCTATTTTTAGATGTTTCCATGCTTAGGATAGTACATGATCGGTGGACTTGCCCAACAGCAAGTGCCAGAGCAAGTACCACTGATCAGTGGCACTTATTGTTGGGCAAGTCCACTGATCAGTGGCATTTGCCCAACAACAAGTGCCCATTTTGCAAAGAGTTTGTGCACTAATACTTGTCATCTTACCTGACAAGATATTGAAGAGTAATAGGGATGTGGCGGGTGGAGGAGCTCAGGTGGTGGCCGGAGCTGAGCGCACCGAGGATTTCCTCCCCACGAACAGGTGCCTCAGGACGGTGGACCTGTCTGGCACGATCGCCTTCATGAGCCTGCCTCGTTCAAGGGGACTGATACGTCTCCAACGTATCTATAATTTTTTTATTGTTCCATGCTGTTATATTATCATTCTTGGATGTTTTACAATCATTTTATAGTCATTTTATATTATTTTTTGGTACTAACTTATTGACATAGTGCCCAGTGCCAATTGTTGTTTTCTGCATGTTTTTTACATGCAGGAAATCTATATCAAACGAGTCCAAACGCAAAGAAACTCATGGAGGATCTTTTTTTTGGGCCAGAAGAAAGCCAATGGGCCAAGGAAGCACCTGGGGGCTGCTCGAGGGGAGCAGCACCCACCAGGGCGCGCCAGGAGGCCTAGGCGCGCCCAGGTGGGTGCTGCCCACCTCGGGTGCCCCATGAACCGCCTCTTAGCTCTATAAATACCACAATATTCCAGAAACCCTAGGGGAGTCGACGAAATATTGACAGCCGCCGCAGAGTCTAGAACCACCAGATCCAATCTAGACACCATCATGGAGGGGCTCACCACTTCCATTGGTGCCTCTCCTATGATGCGTGAGTAGTTCTTTTTAGACCTACGGGTCCATAGTTTAGTAGCTAGACGGCTTCCTCTCTCTCTCTTGATTATCAATACAATGGTCTCTTGGAGATCCATATGATGTAAGTCTTTTTGCGGTGTGTTTGTTGGGATTCGATAAACTTTGAGTTTATGATTAAATCTATGTTTCTTATCCAAGAAAGTTATTTGAGTCTTCTTTCATCTCTTATATGCATGATTGCTTATAGCCTCGTATTTCTTCTTCATTTGGGTTTTGTTTGGCCAACTTGATCTATTTATCTTGCAATGGGAAGAGGTGCTTTGTAGTGGGTTCGATCTTACGGTGCTTGATCCCAGTGACAGAATGGGAACCGACACGTATGTATCATTGCTACTAAGGATGACAAGATGAGATCTATATCTCCGCAATAGATAAACATATCTCGTCTACATCATGACATCGTCCTTATTGCATTACTCCGTTTTCCCATGAATTTAATACACTAGATGCATGCTGGATATCGGTCGATGTGTGGAGTAATAGTAGTAGATGCAGGCAGGAGTCGGTCTACTAATCTTGGACGTGGTACCTATATAATGATCATTGCCTGGATATCGTCATGATTATTTGAAGTTCTATCAATTGCCCAACAGTAATTGTTTTCCCACTGTTTGCTATTTTTCTCGAGAAAAGCCACTAGTGAAACCCTCATTGGCCCCGGGTCTCTTTTCATCATATTTGCCTTTGCGATCTATTTTCTCTTGCATTTATTTTCAGACCTATTAAACCAAAAATACAAAAATACCTTATTGCAATTTATTTGTTCCATGATCTATTTATCCTATCTATCACTTTTACCTCATGTTATTTGCCTATCTTGAGGCTACCGAAAAGGGATTGACAACCCCTTTAACACGTCGGATTGCGAGTATTTGTTATTTGTGTGCAGGTGTTGTTTACGTGGTGTGATGAGGTTCTCCTACTGGTTCCATAACCTTGGTCTCATCACTGAGGGAAATACCTACCGTCGCTATAATGCATCATCCCTTCCTCTTTGGGGAAATACCGACGTAGTTCTAGCAGACATCAAAAGGAATTTCTGGCGCCGTTGCCGGGGAGGATCTTCAACATCAACCAGGTTCCTAATCACAAATCTCATCTCCTCGCAATTTATATTATTTGCCATTTGCATCTCGTTTTCCTCCCCCCCCCCCACTTCACGAAAATTTGCCGATTTATTCACCCTCCTTTTAGATTCGCCGTTTTCTCGTCGAGATCTGTTTTTGAGTGCAATCTTGTTGCGTAGTCATCATGACTCAAGAGAACACCAAGTTGTGTGCTTCTCAAATATCAACAACAATGATTTTATTAGCATTCCGATTGCTCCTCCCGCCACTAGTGCGAGTCTTGTGATATTAATACCGCTTTGTTGAATCTTGTTATGAAAGATCAATTTGCGGTACTCCTAATGAGGATGTCGCGTCCCATCTTAACACATTCATTGGAATTATGTGATATGCAAAAAAAAGATGTGGACAATGATGTCGTGAAGTTGAAATTATTTCTGTTTTTTGCGAGATCGTGCAAAAGTTGGTTTTCTTCTTTGCCTGCAATAGTATCGATTCTTAGAACAAGTGCAAAGATGCTTTTATCACTAAGTATTTTCATCGCAAAAATTATTTCCTTAGAACAGAGATCATGAATTTCAAGCAACTTGAACATGAGCATGTTGCACAATCTTGGGAAAGGATGAAATTGATGCTAAGGAATTGCCCAACTCATGGGTTAAATCTTTGGACGATCATACAAAATTTTTATGCTGGATTGAATTTTATTTCTCGTAATCTTTTAGATTCCACCGTGCCGGGGGGGGGGGGGGGTAATTTTTTGGAAAACACGTTGGGCGAAGGTAATAAATTGCTATAAAATATTATGGCAAATTAATAGCAAAGGCATACCAAAAGAGCTCCTACTAGTAAAAAAGTTAATTCGATAGAAGAAATAAATTCTTTGAGTGAAAAAGTTGATGCTCTTATGAAGTTGGTTGCTAATAAAAAGTGCTCCTATTGATTTTAATGATGTGCCTTTGTCTACTTTGATTGAGCAAAACAGTGATGCCATAGATGTGAATTTTGTCTCGCGAAATAATTTCAACAACAATGCTTATAGAGGTAATTTTAATCCTATGCCTTTTCCTAGTAATTCCTCTAATAATTATGGTAATTTCTATGGTAATCCCACCTACAATAATAATAGAAACACCTCTGATCTTGATAACAGTATTAAAGAATTTATCAATACGCAAAAGGCTTTCAACACTTTGATAGAAGAAAAATTGAATAAAATTGATGATTTGTCTAGAAGTGTCGATATAATTACTCATGATGTAAAAACTCTCAAGATGAAAATTTTGGTGCCTAAAGTTGAAGAATAAATTAAAGCTCTTTATGTTTCTATGGATGAAAGTAAGAAAAGAACCGCTATGCTTAGAGCTAAAAGAGAATTTTTAGAAAAAGTGTTTTCTGGTGATTACTATCAAAAAAGTGATGAAGATCTTAAAGTGATTGGTGTTTATTCTATTGATTCTTTGTTTAATAATGTTAAGGTTGATGAAAAAGGGACTGGAGAAGAGTCAACTTTAGTTAGAAGGCATCCCTATGATTCGGAGGGTAAAAATCTTGTTGAAAAAATTGATAAAATTGGGTTTGAAGAGGTTAAGACTTTAACTAGTGATGTGCCCACTATTTTGGATTACAAAGACTTTAATTATGATAGTTGCTCTTTGATTAATTGCATTTCTTTGTTGCAATCCATGATAAATTTACCCCATGCTTATGAACAAAATAAAGCTTTTACTAAACATATTATTGATGCCATGATGAAAGCTTTTGAAGAGAAGTTGGAATTAGAGGTTTCAATTTCCTAGAAAATTGCATGATGAATGGAACCTGCTATCAAATTCAAGATTAAAAATTATGAGTGTTTTGCTTTATATGACTTGGGTGCTAGTGTTTCTACAATTCTGAAATCTTTATGTGATGTGCTTGGTCTTACCGATATTGAAGAATGCTCTTTAAATTTGCACTTAGCAGATTCTACTATTAAAAAGCCTATGAGAAAAATTAATGATGTTCTTATTCTTGTAAATAGAAATTATGTGCCCATAAATTTTATTGTTCTTGATATTGATTGCAATCCGTCTTGTAAAATTATTCTTGGTAGACCGTTTTGATGGGCATATGTGCTAGTAAAAAAACCAGAAGCTGATTCTCAGAAAAAGTGGAATTGCGAACGCATCATGGCTGCCAAGAAAATAAGTTTTACGGGAGATCGAGAGGCACAATCTTTTTCAAGGAGTTCGGCTATTCAGCTGCATTGTTGGGTTGGAAACGGAATCATTTACACGAGCAACACTGCTATTCCTTTCGGAAGAAAAGCTGCTGATGTGGCATTGATTCTTTGAGATGGCATAGCTGAATGTTGAGATAACGGGATAGCTTGCATTTAAGATAAATAGGATAATGGGGAAGAATCTCTTAGGTATATAGGATTCATGAACTTTTCTCAAACCCATGAACTTTCTTTTCGAATGTTTGTGTTTATTTTATTTTCAAATTCATTTTTTTAAATTCATGAACTTCTCAAATTTCATAAATATTTTTAATTTTGAATTTTTTTCGAACCACTGAACATTTTCTTTCAATTTTGTGATATTTTTTTTCAAATCCATGAACTTTTTTGAAATTTATGAACTTTTTCCAAACACGTGAACATTTCCAAACAGTGGCACTGAATAACTCGCTCACTCACTCTTTTTTTTTTTTTTTTGAGAATTCGCTCACTCACTCAGGGTCGCGTGAACAATAGTTTGTTTGACCGGCCCACAACAGGCTCTAGACGAGGCCTACGTACTTACGGGCCAGCCCAGTTTCAGCCCACCCAAAACCGACGACCGATCCATTCTCCGTCCAATTATAAACCCTAGCCCACCAAAACCTCTCGTCCCATCGCAACCGCGAGCACCCCCACCCAGCTCCCACGGCCGTTCCCTGCAGCGCACGCCGGCGATGGGCAAGGGGAAGCAGCGCGTCCGCGCCCGCGGCGCCGGCGCCGGAGGAGAGCCTGCCGGGGAAGGCGAAGCTGCCATCGCCGGAGGCGGCAGCGCTGCCGGCGGGGGCCACACCCCCTCCACCGTCTTCGTCTCCAACCTGCCGTACACCTACAAGTCCTCCGATGTAAGGGCCAGCTCGTAGTCGTGCCGCTCCCCCCCTCTAATAAGCTATGAGATCACTCAGTGTTGGGTGTTTCGAGGCCCGGGTGTGATTTTCCGCTTGTGCTGTTGCTGTGCAGCTCGAGACGGTGTTCAGCGAGGTCGGGCCGGTGAGGCGCTGCTTCATGGTCGCGTCGAAAGGTGAGCTGATCAGCTGACGATTGAGAAATTTGATTGCTCGATATGGTGTTTATCAGTGAGCAATTTCCCGTTGCTTGTGACTAACAACTTCTCTGGCTGTTCTTATTATGCAGGGTCCGAGACGAGTAAAGGATTTGGGTTTGTACAATTGTGAGTTCAGAACTTGATCTGTTAAAGATTTTCAGCACTCATTCTTGCATGCAATGCCGTGGTTAGCCTAGTTAGCGTGATCAGACGCATCATAACAGTTAGCCTCGGTGCAGTAATTCTTATTCTCATTAAAAGTATCTTACATATTCACTGAGTTCTTCTTGGCAATACGTCACCCACTTGACCATACTTCTCTTTCCATTTTAATGTGAATTGGGCGGTCGTTCAGTTCTATGGTTTGCTTCAACTCGGCTTTGAGACAGGCTAAGCTTGGTTGATAGATGAAACTCGGTTCATGTGCTGGTACAACTGCACAAGTGTATTTCTTCAGAGAAGAGTGTGTTTCTGCTGATAATTACGGAATTACCTGTGCATAAAAATGACCTTGGACCTGTTAGCATACATCAAGTACTTTATTAGATTCCTCTTTCTTGCAATTGCAAAGTGGTGAAATTGTTTTGTATTTCGGTCACCATTTCGTAGCCAATTGGCTCTGCCCCGTTGGAGCCATGCTACTTCTTCTTGTTCAAACAGGTTTTCGGGCAGCAGTCAAATTGAACTGACTTAAAATGTGTTTGCATTATATCAGTGCCACTGTTCAGGATGCTGAGCGAGCTATTCAACAAAAGAATGGCTTTGCTGTTGCTGGTAGGAAAATCAGAGTTAAGCTCGCAATACAACGTGCTCCGCTGAAGGAACGTTTGCAAAAGAAAGAGAGCGGTAAATATCAATAATTTGTTGCTTATGAAACTCTATAGATTGAGTTTCTGATGATCCTGCTGTTTTGTTTGTAAGCAGTGCAAGCTGGCGACTCCAATGCAAAAGATGAGGAAGATGATAATTCTACTCCTGTTCCTGTAAAACATAAGGAGACCTCTCATAAAGCTGATACAGGTTTCATTTGGAAGCTGTTTAACTTTTTGCACCTTTTCCACTGTTCAGTTTTCCAGTACTTCAATTTTTTCTGATGCAAGATATTGTGTTGAACTAGGACCACCACAGTTATTGGCCAAGGATACCAAAGTAGCGAAGGAAGTTAGCATTAATGCTGCTGATAAAGCGAATAGTTCTGAAAAGCAAAGGTGTGGACTGGAAGACTTCTATATTTACTGGATCATACCACATTATGTAAAATGTGACATGCCATATTGTTGCTGAAGTTTTTTCTCCTCTTGTTTTGAATCTTGCCTCTTTAAGTACTATATTTCTTAGTTGTTTTAGTCGAAGATATAATGTTGTAGCATTTTTATCTGTTCCAGTTCAACTCAATTTGACTTGTAATTTTTTATGTCCTAATGATAGGATCGCCAAAACCGTTATATTTGGTGGTCTTCAAGACTTCTCTATGGCTAGTGAAGTTTTCCGTCTGGCAGGAGAGATTGGCACGGTAGTGTCTGTAAATTATCCACTTCCAAAAGAGGAAATGGAGCTCCATGGTATGATCTTTTCATGCTCTCTTTTAACTTCCCTGCACCCCACCCCAAGTTTTACTTAATTTTAATTGTATATTATGTTGTCAACACAATAATTGTTCTGGTGTGATAGTTCTTTGAGTTCATGCTACATCAGTAATTCCAATCTCTTGTGACGGGTATCACATTGCTTTAAAATTTCATTTTGTTATGTAGTGAGATAAGACTGGGGCCCTTAGGTCTATTCAGGTACTACCTCGACCCAAGTCGATGCGGCAGCACCTTGAGCAACCACACCCAGGGCCAGGGAGAGTCAAAGGAAACTAGGAATAATTTGGTTTACGTCTTGCTTAATCTCAAAACGGGGGACCTCCTTATATAGAGGTGTAGTGTCTGAAGGATAGAGTAAAATCCTTAAAGATAACAACTAATAATCCCAATCCCAACTTTATCAACTGCCATATGCCCATATCCAGTTGGCCTGTTAATCCATAACATGTGGCAACTTCAATTGCATTATTGTTGATATTCATATTCAAATGATTATGATAGATTTGAATCTTATTTAAAGCTGCATGTCTGGTCTTTTCTAGATAGTGTCTAAGTGAACTAAAAAGTCATTACTCCACCTGCATGTCTCACCTGGCAATATGTTCTCATTACGACTTAGCATGTCAAATGGCCCATTCTTATGCTCGCCAATTGACTGCATGCGTGTTTTCTGATGAAGATGATGCTTATGTTTTCAATTGTTAGTTCTCTACATGACTTGTAACCCTGTGCACGACTCTATACATGTGAGGATTGTCCATATTTGGTATTTGCACATTGCTAGCATATTTTTGATTGGCTTGAATGTTGGACATGATTACTTTGCAGTGCTTAATTTCTTAGTTAACAGTTCTAGTTCCAGCTGCATGTGTATTTTGCTTGGTAAAGAGAACATTATGTTTTTTTATTCTCCTATCCGTTCACATATGTCTCGTGTCCATTAAGTTCTCATTCTCTATTCCTTACTCCTTTTTTCATTACATTCTCATTCATTTATTCCTCAATGGAGAAGAATATCTAAAGTTCTAAACTTCACCATCCTCTTAGTCATGGTTGATAAATGGAGGACATCGGTACTACTTATTTCATTTGTTTGACTGAAGCAAGAGCACCTCAAAAGGTTGTCCCGTTAAGGTTTCTTTGTCAGCTTAAGATATGACTGAGAACAAAGCACCACAAAAGGCCATGTCATAATTATCGTGGCATTTTAATAAGGAAATGGAATGAATCCAGTCATGTTTGAATCTTCATGTACTTACTTCACCAGACATTTAGCTCATTTAGCACAACTAGCATGTAATAAAGTTTAAAAGTGTTAACAGCACAATATGGCATTCATCCCTCCAGGGCTTGCAGCGATGGGTGCACATCGGATCTTGACAGCAGTACTATTTTCAAGTGTGAAATCAGCTTGGGAGGCTGTTGTCCTCTTGCATCACAAGGAGATCAAAGGAGCAATTGTTTGGGCTCGTCAACTTGGTGGGGAGGTCAGCCGTCTTCCTGTGTTGTATTTATCTTAATATACGCTGCCATTCTTTATCTAGTTTGATTGTCTCCTTCCTTTTCTGCAACTAAACGAAATTGAAATCATTATCTAGTTTTTCTTTACTACTACATACCATGCTGGCTCTTTTGCCACCTGTTTTTCTTTACACCTTGGTATGGAAATTAAAAATGGGAGGATGTGCGGTAATTAAAAATGACTGGATGTGTGGTAATTGTAAGTGCTTTCAAACCTTTCTTATCTGGAATTCTCGTATCTATGTTCTGCTCTGCCTTCCAGGGTGTCTTAACACCTCAAACTTGTAAGGTTTCTTGGCTACAATTTTTTTTCTTTGAAATGACTTGGTTGCAGTTTGAGACTTTCCCTGAGAGTACATATGTTAGTCATGTACCAGGTACCTTGTATATTGCTCAGTAAAATGCTAGAGATTCTAGAGTTTGATTTAGTCAGGATCAGGACGTTTACGCTGTCATTTGGCGGAGGCTGAGTTATCCCACAATTTTCTTGTAAATAACAGTGCCTTTGTATGGATACTATTAGCGTATAATAACAAGACTTGGCCCTTACTTGCCTCACCCCATCCTCACTGCCGCCACAGAAAGAAGAGTTTCTGAATTCTGATCGCTGTGTTGTTTTGGGGCCAAGCTGAAGCTTCTATCAGGCATCGGCTACTATTTATGAAATGGTTGAACTAATGCTGAAATTTTTGACCATGACATAATCGTCAGCTAACTGAAATCTGATTGTGGTTTCTCTCACTTTTAGTTTAGGAGGTTCCCTCAGACTATTATTCTTTGAATGTCTGGTTCACTTTTTTGTATGATATTTTATCACAATGACTACTGGTGCTATTGTGCAAGTGGAAGGTGCCATGATTTTTACGTAAAATCCAACTCTTGGTTAATGTGTTTCCCCCTTTGCACGAGATACACAGCTTATCTGTAGAACCATTTCATTATGTTTCTGTTCGATTAGTTCAATTTATTTCTATAGTTCGTTCATTTACTTGCAAGTGTCTGAAACTTGTTTGTTCCTATTCAGGGTTCAAAGATCAGGAAATGGAGAGTGATAGTCAGGAACCTGCCATTCAAGGTGCTTGGTTGAATGCAAATTCGTCTCATCAAAATTTATTTTCTAGAGCATATGAAAGAGAAACTATACATGCATGTTTCATTCTCACAGGTTACTATAAAGGAGATCATGGACATATTTAGCTGTGAAGGATTTGTCTGGGATGTCTCCATTCCACAAAAATCTGATGATGGGTAATGTTTTTCATTTAATCCTTTGTTCCCTTGGTGAGTCAAGCAACTCGTAATATATGCTAATTTGCTAACTCTGTTGCATTTATTCTTTTTACAGGAAATCAAAAGGATTTGCTTTTCTGTCTTTCACACGCAAACAGGATGCAGAAAATGTACGGTCAGTACTTTGTTCAGTAAGAGTAAATATTCATTGGAAGTCCTAACTTGCCACGATGTTTCTCTGAACCAGGCTATAAAAAATGTTAATGGAAAAGTTGTTGCAAAGAGAACAGTAGCTGTTGATTGGGCTGTTCCGAAGAATGTATATGCTGTTGCTGCAAAGTCTGATGCTAAGGACGACGGTAAATATAAACTCTTATATTGTTCATTCAGAGAGTTCTCATAAAGCTATAGTTTTCTCTACAGCTATCCAAGATTTATACTTGTCTGAATCTGAATGATATAATAAACCGATATGGCGATATATTGTAAATCGCTCATTTTAGACACCTGATTAAATACCGTGCTGGCTCCTTGATATAGTTCCTCAGGAAACAGGAGTATATTCCATTGTCTAAAGCTACCATGATTGTCCAGCTATTTAATTAGTACACTGCGTACCTTCTCATAATGTCGTCAATCAATGCTTTGAGTTCTATGAGTTGCTATTGTGATTCTGAGAACTGCGTGTCCTTTCAGAGTTGGAAGATATATCTGACAAGGGCAGTGACGAGGAATCCTCTGAAGATAATCTTGTTGGAGGAGATGACAGCGATGATAACAGTGAACTTGATCAGGAGACTTCGAATCCTCTTCCTGAGGATGATTTCAAGAGTGAAGCGGACATTTCTAGAAAAGTTCTTGAAAATTTGATCAAGTCATCGGAGAAGTCTGAGCGACCTGGTGTTGAGAGTTCTGATATTGATACAGATTCTGAAACAGAAAATGACACACCAGAAAAGAGTTCTGATATTGATACAGATTCTGAAACAGAAAAGGACACACCAAAAAAGAAGCAGCCCCAGTCAACTCCAGCTGCCAAGTTGGCAGAACCTAAAGATGTAACAAAGGCAGAAAGTATCATTCCTGCTTCAAAACCTGCAGCTGTCATGTTGGCAGAATCTAAACATGTAGCAGAGACAGAAAGCACTGTTTCTTCTTTGAAACCTAAGAAAGAAGATACTGGCCTGGATAGGACAATATTCATAAGCAACCTTCCTTTTGATATTAGCAATGAGGAGGTAACAGGCGGTTCTCAGTGTTTGGGAAGGTTCAATCTTTCTTCCCAGTTCTGCATAAACTCACAAAGTATGTTTTAACCATCTGACCAGAAATATTTTATTTTGTCCATTCTCTACCAGTTGTATTGACCACAGAACATTCACTTAATGCATTTGTTGATTCCAACAATTTCTCCACTGTCTGTGCAGGAGACCTAGAGGGACTGGTTTTCTCAAGTTTTTCTACAGCAGAGGCAGCTGATGCAGCAGTTTCTGCTGCTAATGCTGCTCCTGGATTAGGAATTTTTGTAAAAGCAGACCACTTAATGTTAAGAAAGCGCTGGATAAGGAGTCAGCTCACAAAAGGAACTGGAGAAGGGAAAGAAGCGAGGTTGAGGATCGGCGCAACCTGTATTTGTCAAAGGCAAGTTTAACAGTTAACTCTTTTATCTGCACTCCATCCTGCACTCCTATTATTTTGTGTTCCTGAAAGTTTAGTGTTGAAGCAGGAAGGTGAAATACTCCCTGGAGCGCCAGCTGCGGAAGGTGTATCAGATGTTGACATGAATAAGCGTAGTTGGTAAGCTTCTTTCTTATGTCTGCATTAGTTCATTCTTATTAAGTAGTATCAATAAAGTCAATGCGATGATTTTGTTATGTTAATTAACAAAATCCTATCTATCATCTTCATGTAATTTGATGAATTTTCTGAGAATTCATTCTTAGTCTTTTTCTGTAAAGACAGTGCCTTTTTTCACTTGCATTTGAATTTTTTACATCTCTATGCCTCTTCCTTGCTTGCAAGGAAATGTTTTTTTTTTCATAAATCAGAACCTTGTTTTCTCTTGTTATCTGCCTTCTGTTATTTTGTGAACAATGAATAAGAAATGGTTGCTATTTTTATCTTGTAGGTTGGCTAAAAGAAAAGCAGAAATGCTTGCATCTCCAAAATTCCATGTCTCCAGAACAAGGCTTATCATTTACAATTTGCCAAAGACTCTGACCATTAATGATGTAAAGAAGCTTTGCGAGAAGCAGTAATTTCTCGTGCTACCAAGCAAAATCCTGTCATCCGGAAGGTTTAATTGCAGTTACTATCCAAGTTTCTCCTTGCTATTTTTTAGGTATCTTTATGAAGCTTATGTGTATGCATTTGTCTCGAGCAGGTAAATATCCTAAACAATGAAAAGAAAGGTCAGGGTGCTGCACAGAAGCATTCCCGGGGGGTAGCCTTTGTTGACTTTCAAGAACATGAGCATGCTCTTGTAGCTCTGAGGGTTCTAAACAACAACCCTGGTACTTTTTACGCACCTCCTCTTTTAATTAGATAGACTGTTGTCATGTTGTGCCAATTATTCTGCCCTATGTTGCTACTTACGTGATGCAGCATGTTTATATCGAAAACATTTTGCAGTGAGTTACTTTGCTTACGTATTTCATCATCCTTAGATTGCACCTACACTTTTAATATTGGATGCATAAAACACATTTGGGCTGGGTTGCATATAAATACTTGTGAAATAATGTGCATCATTGTTGTCTTTATCTTATTTATACTGGTGCTGTTTGTCAGTGCTGCCTATGTTTACTCATTCATTAAGAAAAAAAAAATACCAATCATGGGCTGTCTGCATTTTCATACAGCTGTTTGATGTTCGTTTGTACATAATGACAGGATTATTGTTTGCTCCTGATAGTTTACGCATTTTATGGGACAATATTTGGTGAGGCCATTTGGTTATGGAAAAATCAAAACAAACTATTTGTATATCTGATATTCGTTTCTATCCAACAGACATGGTGCCTATTGGTCTCTTTTTTGTATTGCCCACTCTGTTGAATGTTTGATGCTGAACACGGAATGGTTTGGTCTGTGTTATCATTTATCATTCTTTACATCTTTGCAGGAACCTTTGGTACAGAACGCCGTCCAATTGTCGAGTTTGCACTTGAGGATGTTGAAAAAATGAGGCTCCAGAAGATTCGGAACGAACGCAATGGTAGGGCAAAAGAGGCTGCACAAGAGCGGAGGGCTCTGGGAGATCAGTCTACGACTGATGGCCCTCGTCCAAATAAGAAGAGACCTTTTGGAAAAGGGAGCAAGCGAGAATCGCAAGATATACCATCTAAATTATCCGACTCTGGCAAAGGACCTTCAGAGGATCTGTCAGTTCCTGGAGGGCCTAACACCACTGTGGAAAGCACACAGGGAGATAAAAGGCAATCTCAAAGGCCCGCAAAACGAGCACGGCAGTCAGTTAAGGGAACCTCCTCTGTGTCAGATGGAAATCGAACAGATGCAGCCCTGAATGCTGCACCGAGTGTAAGTAGTACCGAATTTATTTTGCAGGAGTAGCCCATTTAGATGCAGTAAAGTAATCTAATGTCACGTTTGTTTCATTTGATGCATCAGGGACCATCCACGGCACACACTCAGGCGGACGCACGGAGAAAAAGGAGGAACAGAAATGATGGTGAGCAGAAGAGAGATAAGGCTACGAAAAGGGCGAGGAAAGATGCGAGTGGGGCGGGGGGCGTGGACAAGTCGCTGGCGGAGCAGTACCGCTCAAGTTTCTGCAGCACGGCGTGAACAAAACCAAGGCTAGTTAAGTAAGTGGGATCGCCATGGACAGGCAGAGACCACCAGCTTCTCAGAACCCTCTCGGCAAACCCTTCAGCCCTGTTGATCGGGGTACGATAGATTTTGCTTGTAGTGCTACCATGATTAATTGTTTTGCCCTTGTAGCTTCTACCTGTGAAACAGCGACTAACCTCTTTTCGTCGAGCTTTTCACTGCCCAAGTTCTCTATTTATGATATCAAGGATGACTAGGCTTTCAACTACCATCTTATATGAAGTGCAGCGTGCTAAAGATGGATCTAGACAAGGATGGATGATCAGGTGCTTATATTTCTTCCGAGCGATGATGTTTCAGCCGTGGCATGTTTTTTGTCCTGGTCGCGTTGAGGTGTTGCCATCATTCATGTTTCTTGTGGGTTTGGGTTTGGGTTTGGGTTTGGATATTTGCTGTAAAAAGGTGGTGGTTTGCCTGGCCACGTTGTGTTTTCCTAACTTTTTGCTGGAAATTGCGTGTTTTTCCCAACTTAGGAGGTTTTGTCCATGTGGTTGTGACAGCGCTTGGTCTGCGTGCGCGTCTGGGCGAGTTCAGCTATGGAAACGTTTCGTCTGCGTGCGCGTTTGGGCGAGTTTCAGGTATGGAAAGGATAACAATGATTGATGAGAAGACGAGGTGGTTTATACAGACATAGTTTGGCAGCACCTGTTTTTATCTGAATTTGGCCCGTCTTTTTTGGGGTCTGTGGCATTCGACATGACTGGATTGGACGTGTTGCGGCGTGCTACTAACCGTGTAGCCTTGTGCCCCGCATATACTCCCGATGGTGATGAAAGACAAGTTGCCAATAGCTGGCCATGATTAAAGTGCTCTGGCGTTAATTATAGACGCAGGACTTTTGCCTGCACGCCCCTAAATGCAATACACGTAGGCTACAAATTCACCATTACTGTACTGACTATTACTGGGGTTTTCACACCCGACGGTCACTCCACCTTATAAATAGTTTATAAAAAAACGAATTCTTAGTCGCGAAGCTTCTCGTAGGAACAAACAAGTAAATGGACATTTTTTATTTAAGAAGAAGAAGACCTGAGCACTGAGCTAATGGTAATGGTAGCAGGAGCGACCGTTTGAATCAATCAGGTGGCGGAGGATATTCTTCCCGTCCGGAGAAAGACCGGGATAGCGACCTACAACGGCGCACCGAATCTACAAATGGCCTTTCCTTCATGTAAGATAAGAAAAAGAAAAATCTGACGCGGATGTGCACCTAGACCTAGGTACAGACGCGCGGCTGCATGCATGCGACGGCGACGGGGATTCCCGGCTTCCGGTGGTCAGGTCAGTTGTTGTGCCATGTGGACTGGAGGCCGGCACGAGTGAGTCGGCCGATCGGAATCGGAGACAGTCCAGGTCAGACCAAATTAACCGCAGCACGCGCTGTGGTTATCGCCATTTTACACGCGTGCGTGAGCCAGCAGTCAACACCGTGCATCCTTCTCGCGTGCGTGTGGTCAGACCAAAGTTTTCTTCCCACCCTTGGTTGCGCCTTGCATCCTTCTCGCCGGGGTCTTTTCTTTCTTTCCTGTTGCAAGACCAAGACAAAACTGACGTTGAATATGGGGTGCTGCGCGATGGCCGAATGTCAAGACAGGAATCAACGATGTTGGTCCAAGACCACCGCACGTACGTACGTACGTACCGGGCCATGCTGTTTGTGGTCGGCAACGGCAATGTCATGGGTCCAGGTCAAACCCAACTCCATCTGCACACAGACAGAGCTACGAGGCCCTTGATTTGCTGCCTGCCTGCCGCGTCAGCTCTACCCACCGCCGACCGAGCGTAGCGCTGGCGGCTCCATCTGTCGTCGCCTCACGCTTTCGCCGATTCTTCTACAGTACACGGTTCCATCTGTCATTCCGTGCTCTGCCTTTGTTCTCCGGATCGCACCCTCCCAACGTTCCACTTCCATTCCACGGTCTTGTCGAATTTTTTCGACTCAAGAAATAAGGGCAACTCCAACGCACCATCCGAAGCGGGCCAGCGTTTTGTTGATTCGTTTATTTAGGGATGACAATGGGGCGGCGTCAGCCGGATTTTGGATCCATGACCGTGCGCACCGCATTTCGGCTGCATCAAATCCATTGGAAGGCCCTTTATGCATTTTTTGAACTAGAATCAAGCATACCAAATAGTTCATAATTAAATAGTTTTACATCCGAAATTTTCTTACAAATAAATCGAAATAAAAAACAATATCAAATAGTCTTATAACCTAATCAGATTGTTTTGCATGAAAAGAAATTGAACCGATACATCTACTGGTTGCAATTGTAAGTCCACATGTGTTCAACCAAGTCATCCTGGAGCTGCATATGAGTATGTCAATCACGCATTTCATGATTAAATTGGACAAACTGTTCAAAGGTTGTAGGTTGTTGGTGCTTGGACTCAACATTTTCACCACGAAAATCAAGCGCTTGGTGCGTAGATGCTATTACCATGCTCATCCTCCACGATCATGTTGTGCATGATCACACAAGTGACATCACCTCCCAAAGCTTTGAATCTGCATGTCAATGCGAGGGTATCGAAACAGTACCCCATCGAGATTCAAGCACACCAAAAGCATGCTCCACATCCTTCCTAGCACTCTCCTGCATCTGGGAAAATCTCTGTGTCTTCTCTCCTAGCGGATTGGGTATGGTCTTCACAAAAATTGACAACTGATGATAGATACCATCAGCTAGGTAATATCCCTTGTTGTAATGTTAGCCATTGATCTCAAAGTTGACCTCTGGGGAGTGGCCTTCTGCAAGCCTTGCAAACACTGGAGAACGCCGAAGCACGTTGATATCATTGTGAGGACCAGCCGTACCGAAGAAACAATGTCATATACACAGATCTTGTGAAGCCACCGCTTCTAGTATGACAGTGGCACCTTTCACATGCCGCTTGTACTGCCCCTGCCAATCAAATGGACAGTTCTTTCACTTTCAGTGCATACAATCTATCTACCAAGCATGTCCGGAAAGCCCCTCTCGGCATTGATCGCCAACAATCTCTCTGTATCAGCGGCAGTTGGCTCTATCAGGTACTCAGGGCCGAACACTGCCACCACGGCCTTGTAGAAACTATACATTGAGAGGAGACATGTGGAATCACTCATAAGCACGTACTCATCCACAAGATCACCAGGAATTCCATATGCAAGCATGCGAATAGCATGATGCATTTCTAGTAAGAAGAGAAGCCAAGCTTGCTAAGGGCATCCCTTTGCACTCAAAGTATGGGTCATATCGTATCCTCCATCCGAATACGATTGAACACATGTCTCCTCATTTAAGCTGACGAAATTGATGTGGTTTGACGAGTGCGGTATCCCAAAAGTAATCGACATAGAGTAGGACGTGGCTGCTCTCCCAATTGGGGTTCAAGGCTGGAGCATGCCCCGGGATTGATCCCCTGAACCGAGGCCGCTGCCTAGCAATGTGGTCATGGATGACCAATGCAACCACCACAAGCTCTTCCGTCATCCAAGGACGAATCATCCGATGAACAAATGAAGTTGTGAAACAAATACTCATCCCGCTATCCATGGTACCTTGTGAGCAAAGCGTCGAACACCTTGTGGACGTGGTGGTGACGCGGCTAGAAAGAGCACGTCGAGCTCCCCTCGCAGACAACAAAGAAAGGTTGGTGTTGGCGGGTAGGCACTCTGCGGCTCTGTAGTGCCTGCCGAAAGTTGTTGGGGTCGATGGGCGGCGCCGGCGGTCGTAGCTTCTCTCCCACCTGCAACAAAGAACCACGAACACCGGCAAAAAGCTCCTTCGAAACACGGGCGTGGGCTAGCTGTGGCATATGGCATGGTGGAAGTAGTTGGACGGCCTTGCAAAAGAAAGCGACGTGTACGGAAAATGGGGGTACAGGCGGGGTGGCGGCGGCAATGGCGGGGGCAGGGAGCGGAGGATGGAGGGACGGCAAGGGGAAGAGAATGTGCGTTATGTCCCCGATGGGCGGGCCAAAGGAGACAAGGGCACACGTCCCGCCTGTCCGCATGTCCGTTTGGATGCAAACGCAGCCCAAAGTTGGGTCGGGAGTGAGTCAAAAGTGGACGAAAAACATCGTTTGCCCTTTGCACTTTCGGCGTTGGGCTGCATTTTGTATCCGTTTACCCCCAAATGAGCAGCGGCGGACCATCTAGGGTTGTGCGTTGGAGTTTCCCTAACACGTACAAGGGCCTACAGAGTAAACACAACATGTGCTTTCAGAGGCATGTTGACCCTGAAACAGACACCGTATCCGTCCACTGGCATTGATGTCAAATCCGGTTATCCAACCATGCACATATACATTTCAAAGCGGATTTGAACAAATTAAATGCATTTCATCTAACACGATGAAATTCATCAAAATTCGGACCCAAAACATGAAATAGATGGAATTTTGACCGTTTAACCAAACCACAAACAACATAATAGCACAATTCATCCATAAATAGTATGCAAATATCTCTAGTACAATAATAGTTCATATTCAATGAGACAACCGGATGTTCCACAAGTCTTTCAGAATCATCTATGCCAAATTCAATGACACTAGAATCAGAACCGAAGCATGTCGTCCCACACAAACTGCTCATTTAGCTTCATCCAACAATGTATGTGCGGAAATGGCATACCCTCGGACCTGTAGTATAGTATTGAAGCATGTACATACTATACAATGTGTAGAGCAACATTGAGTAAATGAATGAATTAACCACCATATAAAGTAAATAGAAGAAACTTACGATCTCCATAGTTGACAAGCCCAATGGACACCTCGTCTCCATTTGGTGAAAGACACCGCACAACTTCATGATGGAGTTGCAAATGGTGTACCACCGATGAGTTAGCGACTTAATACGTCTCCGACATATCTATATTTTTTTATTGTTTCATGTTATTAAATTATCAATCTTGGATGCTTTCTATGCATTATGCATTTATATGCTATTTTATATTATTTTTTGGGAATAATGTATTAACCCAGTGTCAATGCTAGTTCCTATCTTTTGCTTGCTTTTGGCTTCTCAAAAATCATTACCAAAGCGAAGTCCAAAGCGATGAAACTTTCACGATGGTTTTTTCTGGACCAGAAGGGACCCTAGAAGGTTCGGGAGGATGCCAGAAGAGCTACGGGAGAGCCACAAGCTCACAAGGCGTGCCCTAGGGGGGTAGGCGCGCCCCCAATCTTGTGGGCCCCACGTAGCACCCGTTGACCTAATTCCACCTCTATAAATTCAGAAATATTCCCAAACCAATAGAGAGCCACCCGAAACACTTTTTCTGCTGCTGCAAGCTTCTGTTCTTCTGCGATCCCATTTGCAGGCCTTTTCCGGTACTCTGCCAGAGGGGGAATGGATCACGGAGGGCTTCTACATCATCCTTGCTGCCTTCCGATGATGCGTGAGTAGTTCACCACAGACCTACAGGTCCATAGCTAGTAGCTATATGGCTTCTTCTCTCTCTCTCTTTGATCTTCAATACAATGTTCTCCTCGATCTTTTTGGAGTTCTATATGATGTAATCTTCTTTTGCGGTGTGTTTGTTGGGATCCAAGGAATTATGGGTTTATGATCTGAATATTCATGAGAAGTATTTGAATCTTTCCGGAACTTTTTTATGCATGATTGTTATAGCTTTGTAATTCTATCTGATCTATCCCTTTAACTTTGCCAACTAGATTGATTTATCTTTAGTGGGAGAGGTGCGTTGTAATGGGTTCAATCTTGCGGTGCTCTATATCCCAGTGACAGAAGGGGACAAGACATGTATTTGTATTATTGCCATTAAGGGTAAACCGACGAGGTTTATTCATATTAATTGGATTTACTTTGTCTACACCATGTCATCTTGCTTAAGGCGTTACTCTTTTTATACTCAATAACAGAGATGCATGCTGGATAGCAGTCGATTGGTGGAGTAGTAGTAGTAGATGCAGGTAGGAGTCGGTCTACTTGTTTCGAATGTGATGCCTATATACATGATCATTGTCTTGAATATTGTCACAATTATGCGCTTTTCTATCAATTGCCCAACAGTAATTTGTTCACCCACCGTATGCTATGTGTTCGAGAGAGAAGCTTCTAGTGAAACTACATTTGAGTCTACTTTAATCATATATAAAAATCCAAAATACCTTTGCTGCAATTTTATTTCTTCTATTTTGTTTTACAATTTATTTATCTACCACTACAATATTTGATCCTTGCAAATACTTGAGTTCAAGGGGATTGACAACCCTCTTGCGGTATTTGGATGCAAGTATTTGCTTTAATATTATGGAGGTGCTGTTCACGAGGCTTTGCGTGATTCTCCTATTGGTTCGATAAATGTTGGTTCTTGCTGAGAAATATTTATCTCTCTTGTCTTGCATCTCCCTTATCTTCGGGGAGAATCCCAATGCAGCTCACAAGTAGCAGGAAGAATTTCTGGCGCCGTTGCCGGGGAGACATCATCAAAACCTATCAAGTACCTTCACACAAACTATCATCTACTTGCTCTACTTTTTATTTGCCTTTGCCTCTCGTTTTCATCTCCTCCACTTCTCTAAAAAACAAAGACACAGAAATACTTTGTTTTACTAGTTTGCTTGAAAAAATCATGTCAACACACCAAAACAGAAAGGAAAAGTAAAGACATATGGATCCTCATCCACTTGCTAATGTTTTCAAAGTAAAGACATATGGATCCTCATCCACTTGCTAATGTTTTCAAACTTGCTGCATGTTGAAAACCAATAGCTAAAAATGAAGAAGTGATAAGAAAATGCTATTGGGATACATTTATTGAATGAAAAGCATGATTGCAATTGCGTTAGTGTAAATTCTATTAATGTCAATTATACTAATGATCATGATTAGGGTGATAATTATGATGTTTCTTTAAGGATGTCAATTTTACCCATGGGTACGGGTACCCACGGATACCGCACCCGCATGGGCAGGGTATGGGCACAAATTTATATCCATGGTAGTACCCGTACCCTACCCGTTAAGTCATGGGTAGGGTACGGGTATAGCCTTGTACCCATGGATATACCCATACCCTACCTGTTTATACTAACATGTGGACCTTACCCGTGAAGTGTACCGTGAGCTTGTGAGCCTACGTTAAAATTGTCACCAATTGTCAATTTGAACTGAGATAATTGTCATGTACTCATCTATCTGTAATTGAGTTGAGATAAATGTTTTTTTGTCAAATGTGCTATCGATGAATGTACAATTGTGAATAACTTGTGTACTGTTTGATCTACCCATTGGATACCCGTCGAATATGGGTACAGATAAAGTTTCATACCCATGTGTACGGGTATGGGTATAATTTTTTACCCATTTGACTACACGGGTATGGACATGGTATTGCTCTACCCACTCCATAACCTACCCATTGCCATCCTTATACGTATAAGCCATGTTTGTTCGTGGTCGGAATGCGTCTACGTCTAGGTCAAACCCAACTCGATATGTACACCGACGAAGCTACGAATGAGACCCCTGACTGCTGACGCGTCAGCATCTAGTAGTATTCATCGTTATAATCGAGAGGCAAAAGATCCTCAATACAAAGGACCTTGGTTGAGCCACCTTTGTCGTGACACATTCCCTACAACTATAATTTGTCATACAATCGACCACATTATTTTGTGCATGTCGAATCTTACGAGGAATAAACTCCTTGTCGGAACACAAAGCGTTTACGAGATGGCGAGTGGAGAGAGCTTCACCTGAGAACACTGCTAACGTTTAGAGATTCGAACTGTACAATGATAAGAAAGTTCGTATGTTGAATAGCAAGAGCCATACCTTGCATGATCGCATGTAAATCGACCTCCAGCGCCTCGTTGCAATTAAAGATATAGCGATAGGCTCAAAATATGACCGAACCATCTTCTCCTTTCAGTATCATGCCTGCCGCAGCCGTGCCATCTGCTGAAAACAAGGAACCATCAACCAACAGTAGCGGCGTAGCCAGCCAGCGGCCGAGGCCAATGTAGGCGTTGCGCAGGCGCAACACTCTCTTGGACGTAAACCAACTCACATGCATGCATCTTGCCTTTAACAATTTCCTTCAAGCTATACTTGTGAGAGTAAACAAGGGACATCAAATAGCTATCAAGGAATTCCAATGTAGCCACCACTGAAGGCGTCTCTTTGCCATGGCACAAGTCATTTTGCAGCTGCCAAATGCACCAAATCAACATGATCACCATGTACCGCATGGTTGCTATGCAATTCATTAAAACATTCAACAACCAATCATTCTCACTGTCTACTAAGAGTACATCACGAGGCAAGAGCCGTATAACACACATGTGCTCCCAAATATTCCGAGCATGGCTGCAAGAAACCAATGCATGGAAGGAACTTTCATCTTAGATACTGCACAATATACAAATTTGATAACCCATAAGTATAGGGGATCAATTGTAGCCTTTTTTTTATAAGTAAGAGTGTCAAACCCAACGAGGAGCTAAAGGTAGAATTCATATTCTCTCAAGTTCTATCGACCACCGATACAACTCCACACACACTTAACATTTGCTTTACCTAGAACAAGAATAAAACTACTTTGTAGTTGTAACAAGATAAGTTTGTAAGAATAAAACTAGAAGTACTTAGCGGGATAATAAAAGTTAAGTTGTTTTAGTAGAGAGCATTTTGTAACACAAAGAGAAAGATTGTCCATAGGCAATTGAATATAACACGATAGATACTTATCATATGCAATGAGGGAGAGGCATGCGCTAACATACTTTCCATACTTGGATCACATGTTCTTATTATTGGAACTCTAGCAAGCATCTGCAACTACTAAAGATCATTAAGGTAAAATCCAACCATATCATTAAGTAACAAGTCATCTTTACTCTCATACGCAACAACCCCTTACTCGGGTTTAAGCTTATGTCCATAACCCACTATAAGCGAATCATAAATGTATTGCAACACCCTACAGCGGTTATCCCACACACTTACTTGGCGACCACGGAGGGCATCATAGGACAACACCATATTAACATTAAACTCATATCAATCACACCATACCAAAATTAACTCGTAGGACAAAAGAAATCTACTCACATTATATGATTGCCACACATCATTAGATAATAACATATAGTATTAAGCACCATGTTCAAGTACATAATTACAACGGGAACAGAGAGGTTACACCACCGCATAGAGTTGTTGGTGTAGATCACGGTCATGATGGTTTCCCCGGCGGAGGTCCGACGACACCAGAAGAGAAGGGGGAGATCCCCCCTTCGTCTTCTTGCATGGCCTCCCCCATAGATGGGAGGTGGGTTTTCCCACTGGTCCATGGCTGCCATGGCTCCCGGAGCAGGAGCCCCTCAGATTGCATCTCTCTCTATGTTTGTATTCTGTTTTTCGTTTATTTTCAGACGCCTTCACCATTTTGTATATTCCCGAAGATCCATAACTCCATTGGGATGAAATTTTGAGGGGACTTTTGTCCAGAAATTATCTTTCTTGCGGTGAAAGAAGAGCTCCAACCGAGGTAAGAGGGAGTCAAAAGGCAACACGGCACACCCTAGGGTATCGTCTTCCGTTGATTCTTCTTACCAAAAGTCACATATATTCCAAAATAAACCTCCGCAAAATTTTATCACGTTTGGACTTCGTTTGATATGGATATTCTGCAAAACAAAAAAACATGCAAAGAAAAGGAACCGGCACTGGGCACTGGATCAATATATTAGTCCCAAAAACAATATTGAATGTTGCCAAAAGTATATAGACGGTGTAGAATATTGGCATGAACTAATCAAAAATTATAGATCTGACAGAGGCGTATCAAGGTTCCACGTCTAGCCGGTGCCAGTTTGCCTTGTCGAGCATGGACCAGACACCGATATTCACGTAGTGATCTTCATCTTTTGCGGTACAACTGCTTTCCAAATACAGTTCCATAACGATCACTCACCACGCGGTGAGCTACTTGATGCGCCCCCCTGAGAACGACTAATCACGTTCAGTTGTCGCTAATCTATATGCACTCTTCAGACTGTCCATAGTGGGAGTAACTTCAACAGTAACATACATAGGGTTCAACTCAGCAAACTTACTTATATGGTAATGATTTAATGAGGAGAGAGATGATTTTAGTAACATAGCTAGTTATTTACACTATGGGTAACACCACACATATCAAGACAAGATGAGTCTATAATTTAATAAAAGAAGTGTTGCATGACATCACACTTATATTCGCCCACTATGGGTAGTCTCACTGTAAAATTTCCAGATTTCTAAGGATTCCCAGCGAAGAAGTCACTTTGTTGTCATGGAGATGTTCGAATTTTTAGAATCTCCTGAACATCATCACCCAAAAATGAGTATTAAGCATGTCAATGTTCCAGCCTCCATTATCATCTAAGAAATTGACCACCCGGTTAAACTGACAATTACGCTTTGAGTAACCAGGCCAAAAGAGGAACACCTCGGAATCCATAGATCTCGCCAAGTTCTGATCATGGTGCCATTCCCAACCCTCCAAATAATGCCCTTCTTCACCAGCTCCAATCCCTGCTCAATCCCCTTCCAAACAGCCGAGGAGGTACGTGAAAAAATAGTGTCTAATAGGTTCCCAGTCGGACAGTATTTTGCACGGAGGAGATGAGCACACAAACTGTTAGGTGAATCCAGCAAACCGCCACGCTTGTTTATCAAGTAATGCTTGGTTGAAAGCCCATGCCACCTTTAGACCTGGGTAATATCATTTTATCCCAACTAAGCTAGGCCATCTTACACTTTCCCTTCTCGACCACCACCAATATTGCCTCATCAATCATGTAAGATCAGCACATACCGAGACAGGAAGACTGAACACATTCATCACATATGAAGGGATAGCTTGGGCCACCGCCTTAATAAGAATATTTTTATTTCCAGAAGACAAATATTGTTCACTCCAATCCAATGACATTTACTCAACACCGCTTGAGCGGTTTCAAATCTACCCTTATCGTCCTCCTTCCGACACTGCAAGGCCCAAGTACTTAGGCTAAAAAACTTCATTTGTGACACCTAGAATATTTTTGATCTCCATGGAAATCGCAGGTAAGCAATTTTCAGAAAAAAGAATGGAACACTTGGTAGGGTTAATGTGTTGGCTCGTGGCTGAGGCATAAGTGCTCAAAACATCCTTAACCAAACATGCCTGTTGCTCAAAAGCTTGAAAGAATAACAATGAGTCATCCGGAAACAGAAGATGTGAAATAGTTTGCGCCCTTCGGCATATTTTCAATCCTTCCTCCACCATGGACTTGCTGATCAGTGCAGACAATGCGCCAGCAACAAAGAGAAATAAAAACATGGACAAAGGATCACCTTGGCGAAGTCCCTGCGAAGGGGTAAAAGACTAGAGTAATTTTCCATAAAACTTTATGCAATATTAGCGAAGTAACACAAGCCATAATATGAGAAATCCATGATGTAGCAAAACCCCACTTACATAGGGCCTACACAAGTAACACATAGTCGGTAGCGATCCTTATGCCTTCAATAGGTCAAGCTTGCAAGCACATAATGCCGGATTCTCCTCTCTCAGAGATAGAATATGATGAATACACTCAAAAACAAATATGGAATTATCTAAAATAAGTCTACCTGGAACGAAAGCACTTTGGTTTTCAGAGATAAGATCCATCATCAAAGGCCTTAGCCTATTCACCATGCATTTTGACACAATTTTGTAAACCACGTTGCAAAGACTGATGGGACGAAAATCATTTATGTCCTTAGGTTGCGGAACCTTTGGAACTAGAACTATCGCCGTATCATTGACTCCCATAGGCATAATCTGTGTCACACAAAAAAAAAAACCCTGAACAGTCGCCACAACATCTGATTTAAGCATTGCCCAGTTATGCTGATAGAAACGAGCCAGAAAACCATCCGTACCTGGGGCCTTAATAGGGTCGATCTGGAAAAGAGCATCAAAGATCTCCTTCTCTGAGAAAGGTGCACACAAGACCTCGTTCATGTGCACTGTCACCTTAGGCTCAATACACTCTAAAACTGCCCCTGGGGAGAGGGTTGGGTCGTTGGTACAAACCTCCTTGAAGTAGGAGGCTGCCATTCGCTCCATCTTCTAAGGAACATAGGACCATGTCCCATCCAAGTTGCCCAAGCACCGAATATAATTCCTCCTTGCCTGCCAAACATCGCGACGGTGGGGGTATTTGGTATTTCGCTCCCCTTCTTTCAGCCATGTGACACGTGAGCATTGCAACCATAACATTTCCTCACGGTATAATAACTCATCAAGTTGGTTTCGCTTTTCTGCATACTCATACGATCTACTCCATTAAGCTTCATTGTCTCTAGCTCACCACAGAGCTTCTCTATGTCATTGTTGATAGGAGCAAAATTCTTTCAGCTCCAATCCTTCAAACTATGCATAAGTGCTCACAACGACTCCGCTAAATAGGAGGATAGTGGTATCCCTAGCCCACCAGGGTTCAAGTCCCGATACTCGCATTTATCCTGGAATATTTCAGGATTTCCGACGATGCGCGTTTAGTGGGAGGAGATGTTTCCGTCGACTACGAGGCGTCTACGATGACTTTGTAAAATCTCAACATGATATGTGACTCAGTCTCCCAGATGCGCTCATAAGGGTAGGATGTGTGCGTGTGTGTTCATAGGGATGAGTCTATGTGCATATATATGAGCGTTTATGCCTGTACTGTGTTAAAACAAGTACTCATCGCCGACCAACTATAGCAGTACCACAGCACGCGCTCGTAGCGCCGGCGGTTCAATTTGTCGATTGTACAATGCGCGGGTCATTCTATGCTCGGGCCTACACCGATCGCACATGCTCATCAGAGAGTACAGTACCATAGGATCCACATCGCGGTTTCCCAACATTCCAATTCTTCGGTCTCGTTGATTATTTTGATTATTTCCTACTGTATGTGGGCTCCAGAAATAGCATGTACAGGGGCCTTCGCACCCCACACAGAGTAGTATATCATGTTCTTTCACATGTTTTATCATTAAAAGAAATCATTTAGTTCGATCGATCACAAGCCCCTAATGCTGAATAGCAAAGCGACTAAACATGCAAAAAATCACCAAACTCAATTTTTTATTACACACCAAAGGCGGACAACAGTTTAACGAAGAGCGATACTAAAAACTCAATCTGATAGGTGGATCATCAAAGGAGAATCAATATATCCAAGAGCAAGGCCAACATAGGAGCGGTTGCAGCACGCAAGGGACATAGCCAGTCGAGGAAATTCGGCCGGTGATCCTCAGAAGAACCCCGGACGATGCCACCCCACGCTGCACGGTGAGGCTTCACCTGCCACCTACTCCATGACTTTTGCTCCTAGCGTCAACACCCTCTGATGTCCCTCCTTTTATCTGCAAAATTTCCCAATTTGTTAGCCACTGACATATCAACCTGATAAGCATAATTAGAACATTTATCAGCTTCTTTTTCCAAAAACAACACCTGTTTCTGCATCTCCAATTTGTCCAAAAGATAGTAGCGACACCAACTAACACCTGTCTTTTAGTTACATCATGTTGAATTTTTTTAATCTAGCCACTACAGCACAAAATCAGATTGGCAAGATTGATCTCAAATTTAAAGAATATTTAAGAAAACCCCACACTAGTTTATCCACTGAACATCTGAAGAAAAGGTGTTTATTGTTCTCATCTTGACCACAAAACACACAATTTTTGGGATCTATCTAGCCACTTTTGAATAAATTGTCTCTAGTTAATATGCCATTTTTGACCATCAACCAAAGAAAGACTTTTATTTTTGGCGGAATTTTATTTTTTCTTAAAAAAATGTGGCAAACCACAATATTGAACAACAAGGTGTCTATAAAGTGATTTAACTTTAAAAAGACCATGTGCAATTAACATGCACTCAATAGAATCCTTGTTGTGAGACATCGCATTCCATCACATCTCATTTTGAGGCTATCCGAAAGAGCAAGAGTATCACCTCACAATGTTATTCTAAATCTAAAACCCTCCCAACTTCTCTACAAGGCATCAACTGCAGTAATATTGTGATCAGAACTCAAATTATACTGTATAGCATAAGAGATTTTAAGAGGTTTATAATCCACCAACAGTCCCTAAAAATCTAGCGTTCTTTCCATCACCCACTTTTTTGCAATATTGGTAGAATGTGTATTTAATTTTCATGAGACTGGACCAGAAATGGGAGTGCCCAGTCTTAGGTTTAGTTCCAAAAAGGCAACCATTCTGAACATGCTTGTTCAAGAGAATCATGTGCCAAATACCATTTTAGTTTCTAAGTTCCATAACTATTTAGGAGACAAGTTTTGTTCATGAGTTCAAGATTTAAAATCCTAAACCCCCTTGATCTTTAGGTCTAAATCAAGTGTTCCAGTTTACTAAGTGTTATTTTTTCTTATTGTCATCTCCTGCCAAACAATCCTAGCCATGAAGAAATTGGCTCTTTTCTTCACATCAACTGGGATGGGGTAGAAACACATAAGTTGAATCTCCCCCTCTATTGTTAAATCTTCTCTCATAGTGATAGTTATTAAATATCTTCCCTTTTGTTGAAACTACCATAGCGCCTTTGCACCACCATAAGACCTAGCCATCCCTTCTTGCTCACGAGGCGGCGGTGGTGGCAGAGCAATAAAGCCTTACAACGCATCGCTTGCAACCCCACCAAATTCTCTTAGGGGGTGGACCAAAGCATCTAAATACCGAAAGGTAGCAGAAGGCACATTCTTCTTAAGTGCTTTCCTATCCCACCAATCTGGACCTCCTAGATCAAAAACATCCAGTCCAGCCGCCCAGGGCCAACTACAGAAGGTTCTATGGGTAAAGGACAAAACCCTAAAACTCACCCCCTCCTTGCTCAATATTTATCATCACAAAATCAATGTAATCTAAGATATTCACCCCAAAAACAAGCATATCCTTTGTAAAATTGAAAGGATAGCTGGAAAATAACCAATTCTCATAGCCTTTTTGACTAGATTTCGACCAGTAACATCTAAATTCCATTTAATCACTATATCATCACAAATTTTGATATTGTCGGTATCAACATCAGAAAGATCCAAGGACAAATCACCCTCATAACAATATTACAATCAAAATCAATGACATGATCAACTTCCATTGGAAAATCCACCGAAGAATTTTATGAGGATGCAATTAAGATCTCTAACCTTATTTCTACGCAACTACAATCCCCCACTGTTAGTTTGTACATGAGAACGTAAATATTTGTAGGAATCAACAATCTTACTCGAAAATGAAGCAGCAAAACGACCGTAGGAGTCCTCGACTCCTCCCCGGCAGCAGCCATAATTGACTGCCTACCAGGAAGACGCCTACTTATTGGCAGCGCTCTGTGCAAGCGCCTGGATCCGTGCAGAACGCCGGGGGAACCGAGGGGAGCGGCAAGGCAAGCTGTGAAACCACCAGCGCCACATTTTGCCTCGGCACCACCTGCACATCGTCGCCCAGTCACTGACGGGCATCACCGGATAGCGTGGCGGCGACCTCATCGTCGTTGTCACCACCTGCACATCATCCCAGACCGGATGGGACGAAACCCAGTCGTACGACGCGTAGCGGTACCACCGCGTGCGCCGCTCCGGATCGTTGGATTCCGCCTCCATCATTGCCCAATAGAGGATCTTGGCGGAGCCTTCCACGAGATCCAACTTTGCTCCTCCTCTGAGGCCTCTTTAACCACGATGTGATTCTGATGCATCTCCTCTGCATCCTTGTACCGCCCACATATCTCGCGGAGCCTCGCCATCTTCACCTCATCGCCACCTGCGATTACGCCGCCATGTGCTCCCCACACCAAAGGCCCTTCCATCACGAGATCTGAGATGGAGGTTGGAGGAAGCAGGGGATCGTCGACACCCTCGTGCTTTGCGTGTAGATTTAATGCTTGCCAAAGTCATAGGTATTCATTGCCCACATCAAGGGTTCCTCGAGAGTGTGGGATCAACGCCGTTGATTTTTTTGGAAATTATCATGTCCTAGATCTTGAGAAATCATTTATTAGGGCCCATCCTATCAAGATCCCAATGCCCAAGTTGTACTCCACTAAAACTAGAATTGGCATCCGTCCATCCACGAAACAAGCACAACCCAACAAGATTACACCAAGCGTGGCGCTACATCAGTTTCAGCTTCACGAAGCGCCAGCCGTGGAAAAGCAAAGAAATTGTTGGTAAAATGAGGCAAGGATAGTGTGGTAAACAATGTCGGTCCAGTTCCTGTCCGCCGCCCGCCCGCACATAAGCGCACCATCCAGCACCCAACGTGTGCCCTAGCCGCCGAATGGGTCAGACCAACAGTCACCTTACAAGCCGACCCACTCGCAGCCGCACTCAGCACACCCTTATTAACCCCGTGCACACCAGAACCAATTCGATCATCTCGCCTCGTCGTCAACCACGCCGCGTACCTCCCTACGCTCCGCGTCATAAAAAGTTAAAAACCCATGCCTCCAAACATTTCCCCAGTCCATCCACCGGTGCTGCTACGCTGAGCCCCGGCCACGCATGGAGCTGTTCGCGCATGCCAAGTAAATTCTCCTTCCAGTTTGTACATGTACAACAGCGACTAACCTCTTTTCGTTGAGGTTTTCACTGCCCAAGTTCTCTATTTATAACCTGAATGGTGAGTAGGCTTTCCACCACCATCACCATGACCATGCTTATATGAACCACAACGGCGGATATAGACAAGGATGGATGGATGGTCAGGTGCCTTGCTATATTTCTTCTGTGCAATGTGGTATGTTGTGTGATATCGTGTTTCAGCCGTGGCATATTTTTGTCCTGCACATGCTTTTGGCGTTGAGGTGTTGCCATCATTCATGTTTCTTGTGGGTTTAGGTTTGGATGTTCCTGTAAGAAGGAGGTTTGGCACGCCATGTTACATTTTCTTTCTTTTTACAGAAGATTACATGTTTTCCTAACGTATAGGCGGGTTCATGTGGTTTTCTCAACTGAGAGCGCTTCGTCTGCGCACACTTGAGCAAGTTCCAGCTATGGGAAGGATAGCAATGATTGATGAAGAGACGAGGCAGTTGTACACGCATATAGTTTGCCAACACCGTTTTCTTTCTGAATTTGGCCCGTCTTTATGGGGTCGGTGCCATTCGACGCTGATGTTTCGTCCATGATTGGATTGGACATGTTGCATGCTACTAACCGTCCTTAGCCTTGGGCCCCATATATGCTTCTGATGGTAATGAAAGACAAGTTGCCAATAGCTAGCTAGTATGATTTAAGTGTGTTCTGATGTTAATTATAGAAGCGGGACTTTTGGCTGGATTGTGTCGATGCAATGCAATTCCCTGGATGCCAATTGTTTGGTGGAACCACTATTTCAGTCTTGATGTACGTAGATGGCTAGTGACGCATTGCCCGGCCAAACTTCTAAATGTAATATACATAGGCTAGAAACTCCCCATTCCGAAAAGGAAGAGGAAGAAGTTTGATCTCGGCGGCCTGCCGCCGGAGAGAAAAAGGGCCCAGAGATGCAGCATCGTTCATGTCGAAAATTGATCTTTCTCAACAACAACACAAACAAAAAATGGAAAGTCGATCCTGGCACGCAAGGGTCTCTCTCGGTAACAAACGCGTGCACCTGCTCTATTTAGGCGACGGTGAAAGCCGCCCCAGCAAAGCAAATGAAGTTAAGTGATCGTGCATCCATCATTCGACATGCACCATAACTAGCGTTTTCACACCCAAAATGGCATCCTTTGTCAGTGTTGCATTCCTCTCACGCATTATTAATCGTGAAGCTTCTTATGGGAACAAACAATTAAACAAACAAGTACTAAATGGATAGAGAAAGTTTGTTGTCTTTCAAGTACCTCGGCAGTCAGCAAACAGCTGGGTGGCCGTTTGAATCAAACAGGTCTTTCTCCGGAAGGGGAGTATCTTCCGCCACCTGTTTCTCGATAAGCTAGAACGACGCGCTGAATCTCACGCGGACGCCAAGCTTTCTAGAAATGGGTAAGGAAAAAATCTGCACGGATCCTGGTGCATGTACGAGCTTGAGTGCGCGGCTCCATGCATGCGACGAAGCCAGCCGGATTCGGCACGAGTGAGTGGACTGATCAATCGGAGAGTGTCCAGGTCAGACCGAACCTCTCGACAAGACGCGGGGGCGAAGCCGAATGGCCTTTCCTGCCGAGACAGACGCGTCCGTACGTGGTCGGCACATACGTTTTGGAGCTTCGATACGATGAACAACCCGTGCCTGGTCGATCAGCCTGGTCTGCGCAGACAGTGACCATGTGCTTGCACCACCATGTCCTATGGTAGGTGTCCCGATGCAACGAGCAACGGTTGTGGCGCTTGTCGATCATCACTCGACCTGAGCAGGAGTAGGATTTTCACATTCCACTCCACGGTCGCATGAAGAAATCCAGGGCGAGTTTGGTTGCCTGCATCGAGGCCAACCAGGCCTGTCACGGTGTAGCATCTTTCGGACCTCGGTTGTTTGGTTCGCATCGTTGTTCGATCCGCGTAGTACGGCTCTTAAAGCACCTCTGGGACCGGCCCGTTGGAAGCGGCCGAATCGGCAGTTTCCGAGAGCCAGGCCCGAGCGATGCTTCGAGGCGCACGTGGGTAGCTCTCTGAAGACGTGTGTCTCGAGTTAATCCCTCTCTCTCCCTAATCCTCAATTCCCTCTCTCTCCCTCCACTCCAGTGCGCGTTGATCCCGTCCGTCGGCGCCCGCGGCGACGGCGACGACTGGTGCAGCCAGAGTCCACACGTTGGACGCCGGCCCCTGCTTCTTGCCGCGTGCGACCTCCGGCGCCATGAACGCCGGTGTGCCGCCATCGGGGCAGGGAGTCCACGACCCTCGCGCAGCCGAAGTTTGTAGGCCCGGATGGGGGACTCCGGGAGGCAGCCTCCGTTCCTGACGGCCTCGTCGGCGAGCGAGCCGTCGGGCGCGACCTCGAGGAAGCGGGAGCCGAGGCAAGGGATGAAGTGCGGCGAGTACCAGCTCTTCCAGACCAGTCTGCTGCTTGCAGGTTGGGCTCGATGCAGGCAGGGGATGATGTGCGGCGAGCAAAGCCCGCTGAGCACGCTGCCATCACGCTCCAGCTGCGCCGCGCCACCGGCGGCGGCGGACTTGATGGCCCTGAGCTTCCCGGAGGCCTCGTCGGACGCGAGCCAAACGACGGCGCCATACGCGCCGCATGACCCAGCGGAAGGCGCCATACGCTCCGGGGCAGGTAAGAGATTTCCTCACCACGGCGACATCCATCATTGGTCTTTCGGGGTTCCGATTGAATTGATTTTGAGCTGACTTTGTATGGTTGCCCGCATACAAGCAAAAGGCGTGTTTGATCCGACCTGAGTCAGCTCAAACTCGTCCACGACCGCGGCGAGCCGGGCGCGGCCACGGCCACGGCGGTGAGCCGGGCACAGGCACAGCCACGGCAGCGAGTCGGGCGCGTCCACAGTCGCCGGGAGCTGGTGGTGGGCACAATGGGCAGTGGAAGCTCCGGCGCGCTCAAAGTGTTTGACGAAATGTCAAGCCCAACCTGATGGATGTTAAGTTTTGTTGTTAACGCTGGTAATCATATGCATGTATGCAACCAAATGCCGGTGAAAATTGCATCTTGATGACAAGACCCTCAAATGCAGGCAACCAATCAACTGGGCATCTACGTTTTGTCACGACCGGTTTTCCGGGTATTAATTTCGAGAAAAAGGCCGTTGTGCTCACCAGCCCGGGATTACTTGTTGGTGATAAGGCACCAACTTGATCTGAAATTCCAAGCAAAATACAAAAATATGTAGTACAAGACCATTACGGCACTGGGAGTACAACAAATGGTTTCTAGTGGTTGATGGCGGAAGCGGTTTGTGGATCATCGGTATCCATGGAACTCCATTTCCCACGAGGAGCGGTGACCAGGTTAACTCCTATCTTGGCGAGGCTGCTATCACCATTGCTTAGGTTCGGGGCTGTCATAGCGCTCCTCTCCATGCAAGAAATCTGGCCAAGACAATAGCCAGGACAAGCGGTGAGTACTTTGAATGTACTACATAAACATTATGAACAGGTATAATATAAATGATAATCATGCGCTGAAATATTCTATGATCACATAAATCGGTCATAAAACAAAATCTACGATGCATGCAAGCAGGTTATTTATATGCAACATGAACATGCATTAATGGGGTAGAGATAACATGCACCGATCGGGGTCGAAGCGGCGCCTCGAAAGGGCCATGATATGAAGCATGCCTCGATCGAGGCGTCTAAGCGACACCACATAAAGGGCTTATATGGTAAATAAATAACAAGCATGCCCGCGATCGGGCGTCATGCGGCGCCACATAAAGGGCTTATAAAGTAAATAAATAACAAGCATGCCACGATCGGGCGATACATGCGGCGCCACATAAAGGGCTTATAAAGTAAATAAATAACAATCATGCCACGATCGAGCGATACGTACAGCGCCGCATAAAGGGCTTATAATGAAAGTAAATAACGGTGAATATCCGGGAGGTAGCACCGTCGGGGATACTCAATAAATCAAGTAATGACAATAGTTAGTCCACGATAAAAATAATCATAATCATCATAATCAACACAAGTCACAAATCATGATCCATGTTCTGGTTTAGCAGTTTCTCCTCCGAAGACCGACACTTGACCCGACCCAGACTGTAGTCCTTAACCATGGACACAGCTATTGAATAGGTTTAATACCTCTGCGGAGGGTGTACTCTTTACCCACAGTAGCAGTTTCTTTAGTCCATCGGGACTAATTCCGTCTCTGATCTTTTAATCGAAAACCACGCTGACTTGCACACTAAGCTTAACTTTACTCGTTATGCGGAATCACCCACGACACTTGTTAAGCAAAACTCTAAGTGGGAGGCTACAACCTCGCGTAGCATGGGATCAATTTCTATCAGCGGCGCTCTAAGGGGTGCCCCCTCTCGGTCCCAACGGAAACACCCATGCTCCCGGACCAGGTGGCATGCCTACGGATCAGCCGGTATCTTCCACCATGGCCTCTACATGCGGTGTGTGCCAAGACAAGGGTTGCCAACTTCTTGAACCATACCCTACCTACGGCGGGGACAAGTGGCAGACGAAACAAGTATGGGGAGTTCTTGGAGACAAGACTCGATCTACGGCCGACTCGGGGAGGCTTAAGTATTCCTGCGTGATATGTATAACAAATATATTCCAACCAACAGAATCACCACTCACTATACCTTACCATGCCATACGGACATAGCCGTCCCGGCGGAGACCGGAGACAAGCTCACGCCTACCCAAAGGCGGAGGCTTTCCCGGATTTCTTTCCGGTATGCATGCAAAACGATCGAGGATGATTATCATCACAAGTATATCTGTTTCCAACAGCAGAAAATCTCAATATGCATACATGCAAATGATCGTATCACCACATAAAATAACGAGCTCTCAGAAATGAGGTGGTGTTATAATCGTGTCAACCAACACACCAAAAATATTATGCCGGGGTTCAGGATGCTTGCCTTTAAGTTGTGGGGAGGCATGGTGCACTCCAAAACTTTTGAAAGCTTTCTCTTCTCTCCAAAATCCTATTAAAAATATTTTTGAATCAATATATAGTTTCGAAAACAGTACCAAAAAGTTGTCTGAATTTTTTTCAAATAAATCTTAAAATAAACTAGACTAAATTTGAGGGAGGTAGGAAAAAGAATCAATTCATTTGGAGTTATATTTAAAAAGTTATAGCCAGTCAAATTTAGTCAATATTACATTTTTTAAATAAAGCAGAAAAAGAAAAGGAAAAGCGATACACGTTGAAGGCGTACTCTGTAAATCGTTTCCACTTAACCCACGTGGACAGGTGCGGGGTCAGCGGCAGTGGGTCGAGGGGCCCACTGGTCAGGTTTGACAGTCTCCCCGCCTCCTTCCTCCTCTGGCCGAGCAGGCGGGGGCTCGGCGATCGTCGCCCGTGATTAGCGGCTCCTCGCGGGCCCCGAGGTGAGGGATGGATCCGCCACTCCAGGCGGTCCTCCCGGTGGTTGCCGAGCAGGTGGGGACGGAGGAGCCGCCCGGCCGGCAAACTCCTCGTCGGAGGTGGCCTCGGGTGCTTTTGGGGCTTCTGGCTATGGTGGTTCCCGAGCGGGTCCGAGGTGTTGGGCGGCTCCGCAAGATCATGTGGAGTCTGGTGGTGGCGTTGGATGGACGGAAGGGTTACAGTTGCGGTGAAGCGGAGCTGGGGCGTGGCGGCGGCGAACCGGCGGAGTTGGGAAAGGCGGCTTCCCAAGCGATTGCGAGCTGTGGGGGTGCCATGGGGTGCTTTGAGGTCGCTGTGTGCTCGGATGGGTTCGGGGCCTCCTTTATAAGCGGACGAGGTTGGTTCAGCGGCGGTAGGTAGAGATCACAGCAAGCGTTCTATAGCTTCGCGAGAGGCACCATGTGGCTGGGGATGGCGGCGAGGAGCTAAGCCAGACGGCGAGCCTTGCCCGGTAGCGGCGGGAGTGGCTTCGGCGGCGGTAGCGCCGACGGTCACGATTTGTCGAGGCGGCGATGGCGGCTAACCAGCTTGCGGAGATGTGGCGAGGCTGTGGTGCTCGTGGGGGTGTGCGTGTCGAGGCTTGGCCCTCGCTCTGGCGGCGAGAGGTTTTGGATAAGCTCAGGGAACAGGCCCGGCGTGCGGCAGCTTCGGCGGCTGCGTGCAAAATCGCGGCTTCTGGGCGCGCCAGGCAGCACGCCACGGTGCTTTCGGCCCGAAAGCCGGTGCATGCTCTGAGGGCTTAGGTGAGGTGGCACTTAGAGACCTTGGTTAGGAAGCAGTTGGAAGTTTAGTGGACATGCTAGATTGTCCGGAGGTGCAAGGTCACGGTGCAAAACAAAAATCATGTCAAAACTGATCATGCCCATAAGGTGTTTGACAAAATGCCAAGGGCACTTAGGCATTTCTTGGAGTGGCCAAATTCTCGGGCTAGTGTCTCCTTGGATGCATGAGAGGGTGGTGAGGTTGGTTTGTGAAAAGCACAAACTTGTTAGTGCAAGTTTTGTAGAACTTCAATTCTGGACATGAGGTAAATGGCATTATTTCATGAACCAAAAATATTCCAATGAGCCCATCCTCTTGGACATAAGGGTTTTGTGGGGTGTGCTATAAGCAGGAGAAAGGATCAAGGGCAAAAGAGCAAGCAAAAGTATGGTTGCTTTGTACAAACCATCAAGTTGGACCAGAATGAAAGTGAGGTTGATTCACTCAAAATTTTCAAAGAACATCACTGGGTTTTTGCATAAAGTTGAAACATATGCTACTACTAACATCTCATAATTTTGGTGGAAGCTAGAAAGAAATATTTAAATAGGTTGTAGTGCAAAATTGCCTTTGGACTAGATTTGAAAACTTGGTGTAGAACTCCAAATATCCAATGAATGAAATATATTTTTGCATAAAAGTGATTTAGAAACATCACATGACATCTCAAATTTTGGTGGGATTTTTAAATAAATTTATCAAAGGGTTGCAGTGCAAATGGGGTCCTAAACTTATGAAAAACCATTTTAGAGAGATAAAGCTCGAGGGATAAATAATTATATAAATAATCCTACTGATAAAAGAATTGTTTTATTTGAGAGGGTAAATGGGTCAATAATAATTGGAAAGTTTTACTAGGGGTGAAAACTCCACAACTTAGGGAAAAGAGAGGCTACGAGATCAAGAATAAATCGAGAAAATAAAAATTTAATTTCCTGGCAAAATTTTAATTAATAAAACAAGGTTAAAAATTTTGGGGTGTTACAACACTACCCCCTTAAAAGAAAATCTCGTCCTCTAGATTTGTTAGAGTTGTTTGAAAAAAAACCATTCTGTTAGTAGAAACTAAAAATTTATTTATAGCACAAATTATTGTGTAAATCGCGGTTGGCAACTACATGGGTTAAAAAATGCAATCGCACACCAACATACTCATGAATGGCCACTATTAAAAACAGGGGCGCACAATCAAACAGTATTTAATAATGGTGGTACAGGATCACACAGTTACAAGACGGGGATATATTAAGACTCGGTACTACTCGAGCGACTTTAGTCTACCTCGTTAATATCTAATCGGGCTTGCCTTGTGGACGTCGAGGTTTCTCCATGATTTTCACCGTCGGGATTAGCTGGAGGGGGTTGAGGGACTGCAGGGTCGGGGTAGCGATGATGACCATCTCGGGGATTGTTGGCCACAATCCCGTTGGAGTCACGTTCGAGAAAGCGTGAAACGCCACAGGGGTCATCAAGGCACCTTGGTTGATGGCGGGGCTGAACTCACGGTCTCGATTGGTTGTCTGAACAACCTGGCCCGGGTTGTCGGCGTCGGGCTCATCTTCTCCTCTTGCTGGGGCTCGGCGGATCAGTTCTCCACAAGCTGCGATCAGATCAAGGGTGATTTGATCAAACAAATCCTCTAGCGTACTTACATATCGCACCAGATGCAATAAAGCAAGATCCGTCTCGTGATCTCCGTTGGCAACAGGGTGGTCTACCATATCCGTCACGGCTGGGGTAGTAGTAGAGCGGCGACGATTAACTCTGGGCGACAAATGCGGAGTTGAACTATAGCTTCTCGAGCGACTAGTTGGATGGCTTGTGGCTCGAAGGAATTTGTCCTTCCGGTGAACACCTTGTAGAGGCGTTACGGTGATAGACCCCTACCATGAAGCGTGCGATGGCCCCGAATTGGCGGCTCTCACGCTCATGGACCCTTGGTACACAACATATGCAGGGGCTCTTGTAATGCAAAGGCATGTCGTGTGAGGTTCATGAGCACGGTCACAAAACCTCAAGGTTGGTTCTTTGTGGTCTCATTGTGCACGATGGGGCCGAGCATTATAACTTAGTTTGGGAAAGAGCTTGTGCGGTTATGGGTTGAGACTAAGCGTGCCCTTTTATACAAAGGGGCGGAGTCTTCCTTCGCACGCTTGCGAATAAGGCAGATTATGTATGTGTCGGTCACCTGGCGTGACCGACAGGCTAAACTGATAGGTTGGGCACCGGCAACCAAAAGTGTCGAAGTGTGTGGCTATCTTGCGGAAAGCTTGGTGGGGGTTTGGTTGAAGATGCGGTGGGTTGGTTTGCCTAAGTTTTTCGACCTGGCTAAGATAGGATTTGCCAACGGTCAGCCTGGCTCTGATACCAAGTTTGTCACGACCGGTTTTTCGGGTATTAATTTCCAGAAAATGGCCGTTGTGCTCACGATCCCCAGGATTACTGTTAGCTGATAAGGCACCAACTTGATACAGAAATTCCAAGCAAAATACAAAAAATATGTAGTACAAGATCATTACGGCACAGGAGTACAACAAATGGTTTACGGTGGTTGATGGCGAAGCGGTTTGTGGATCATCGGTGTCCATGGAACTCCATTTCCCACAGGGAACAAGCTGACCAGGTTAACTCCTATCTTGGCGAGGCTGCTATCGCCATTGCTTAGGTTCCGGGCTGTCATCCATAGCGCTCCTCTCCATGCAAGAAATCTGGCCAAGACAATAGCCGAGGACAAGCCAATGAGTACTTTGAATGTACTGCATAAAACATTATGAACACGGGTATAATATAAATGATAATCATGAGCTGAAATATTCTATGATCACATCGTCGGTCATAAAACAAAATCTACGATGCATGCAAGCAGGTTATTTATATGCAACATGAACATGCATTAATGGGGTAGAGATAACATGCGATCAGAATTATGCGAGCGGCGCCTCGAAAGGGCCATGATATGAAGCATGCCTCGATCGAGGCGTCTAAGCGACACCACATAAAGGGCTTATATGGTAAATAAATAACAAGCATGCCACGATCGAGGCGTCTGCGGCGCCACATAAAGGGCTTATAAAGTAAATAAATAACAAGCATGCCACGATCGAGGCGTTTATGCGGCGCCACATAAAGGGCTTATAAAGTAAATAAATAACAAGCATGCCCGCGATCGAGGCGTGCATGCGGCGACGCCACATAAAGGCTTATAATGAAAGTAAATAACGGTGAATATCCGGAGGTAGCACCGTCGAGGATACTCAATAAATCAAGTAATGACAATAGTTAGTCCACGATAAAAATAATCATAATCATCATAATCAACACAAGTCACAAATCATGATCCATGTTACGGTTTAGCGGTTTCTCCTCCGAAGACCGACACTTGGCCCGACCGGACTGTAGTCATAACCATGGACACAGCTATTCGAATAGGTTTAATACCTCTGCGGAGGGTGTACTCTTTACCCACGAGTAACAGATTTCTTTAGTCCATCGGGACTAATTCCGTCTCTGATCTTTTAATCGAAAACACGCTGACTTGCACACACTAAGCTTAACTTTACTGCGTATGCGGAATCACCCACGACACTTGTTAAGCAAAACTCTAAGTGGGAGGCTACAACCTCGCGTAGCATGGGATCAATTTCTATCGCGGCAGCTCTAAGGGTGCCCCCTCTCGGTCCCAACCGAAACACCCATGCTCCGGACGGTGGCATGCCTACGGATCTGCAGCCGGTATCTTCCACCATGGCCTCTACATGCGGTGTGTGCCAAGACAAGGGTTGCCAACTTCTTGAACCATACCCTACCTCTGGCGAGGACAAGTGGCAACCTGAAACAAGTATGGGGAATTCTTTGGAACAAGACTCGATCTACGGCCGACTCGGGAGGCTTAAGTATTCCTGCATGATATGTATAACAAATATATTCCAACCAACATAATCACCACTCACTATACCTTACCATGCCATACGGACATAGCCGTCCCGGCGGAGACCAGGAGACAAGCTCACGCCTACCCAAGGCGGAGGCTTTCCCAGTTTCTTTCGGTATGCATGCAAAACGATCGAGGATGATTATCATCACAAATATATCTGTTTCCAACAGCAAGGAAATCTCAATATGCATACATGCAAATGATCGTATCACCACATAAAATATGAGCTCTCGAAATGAGGTGGTGTTATAATCGTGTCAACCAACACACCAAAATATTATGCGGGGTTCAAGATGCTTGCCTTTAAGTTGTGGGGAGGCATGGTGCACTCCAAAACTTTTGAAAGCTTTCTCTTCTCTCAAAATCCTATTAAAAATATTTTTGAATCAATATATAGTTTGGAAACAGTACCAAAAAGTTGTCTGAATTTTTCAAATAAATCTTAAAATAAACTAGACTAAATTTGAGGAGGTAGGAAAAGAATCAATTCATTTGGAGTTATATTTAAAAGTTATACCCGGTCGGCGTTTAGTCGATATTACATTTTTAAATAAAAGCGAGAAAAAGAAAAGGAAAGCGATACGTCGAAGGCGTACTCTTGAAATCGTTTCCACTTAACCCGCGTGGACAGGTGTGGGGTCGCTGACAGTGGGTCCAGAGGGCCCACTGGTGGGGTTTGACCAGGTCTCCTCGCCTCCTTCCTCCTCTGGCGAGCAGGAGGCGGGGCTCCGGCGATCGTCGCCGTGATTAGCGCGCTCCTCGCGGGGCCCGAGGCGAGGATGGATCCGCCACTCGAGGCGGTCCTCCCGGTGGTTGCCCGAGGCAGAGTGGGGAGACGGAGGAGCGTGGCGGCTGACTCCTCGGCGGAGGTGGCCTCGGGAGCTTTTGGGGCTTCTGGCTATGGTGGTTCCTGAGCGGGTCCGAGGTGTTGGGCGGCTCCGCAAGATCATGTGGAGTCTGGTGGTGGCGTTGGACGGACGGGAGGGGTTCTGGTTGCGGTGAATGGAGCTGGGACGTGGCGGCGGCCGAACCGGCCGGAGTTGGGGAAGACGGCTTCCCAAGCGATTGCGGCTGTGGGGTGCCATGGGGGTGGCACGAGGTCGCTGTGTGCTTTCCGGATGGGTTGGGGGCCTCCTTTATAAGCCTTGACGAGGTCGGTTCCATGACGGTGGGTAAGGATCTGAAACAGCGAGCGATTACTGTAGCTCGCGAGGGCACCGTGTCGAAAATTTGAGGATGGCGATAGGAGCTATGGACGGCGAGCCTTGCCCGAGGGCAAGTGGCAGACGGGAGTGGCTCGGTAGCGCCGACCGGTCTGACGAGCTGTCGAGGCGGCGATGGCGGCTAGCTTTTGTCTTCTTGGGAGGCGTGGCGAGGCTGTGTTGCTTGTGGGGGTGTACATGTCGAGGCTTGGCCCTCTGCTGCGGCGGCGAGAGGTTTTGGATAAGCTCGAGGAACAGGCCCTTGTGTAGCAGCTCGAGCGCGGCTGCGTGCAAAGCAGCGCTCTGGGCGCGCCAGGCTCGCCCACAGTGCTCGTGAAAAAGCCGAGTGCATGCTCTGAGGGGCTTGGGTGAGGCTGGCATAGCGAGACCTTGGTTAGGAGCAGCTGGAAGTTTAGTGGACATGCTAGATTGTCCCGGAGGTGCAAGGTCACAGTGCAAAACAAAAAGGAAAACTTTGTTTTGCCACTCTAGTTTTGCCAACTTCACTTATGCCACTCTAAATTCAGCATCTCACTTATGCCACTCTTAGATTTTGACAATGTATCACAAATGCCATTACATTGTTAGGTCAGTGGACGTTTTGACCAAACAGAGCAGGAAAAAGACCATATTGCCCTCGGTTTTTTTGTTTTGCTTTTGCCACTCCTATTTTTGCCAAATATTACTTTTGCCATGAGATCATCTAAATACACTAAGCTGATGTGTTACAAATTTTGGCATGACCTATTTAAAAATATAACAATGCACATAATTACACATAAATACACTATTTGATCAGAAGTAAGCGCCAATAATAAAATCATGACCCGGTAGCATAGTAAAGAGGTTAGGCCATTATAAATACCAACAAATCACTTCATAGGAGTACAAATCCATCATCTAATTTAAACAGCAAGGTTAGCATGCATATTGACCACCCAAAGGCAAGCTCCACACAAGTTGAGCAAAAGTACAACAAGGTCTAACCACATGACAAGCTGAACATAGTACACAGCAAGGCATGGTGCTCCACAAAATAACATGTAGTTGCATCTACACAACAAGGCTCGAGATATGCATGGTGCTCCACAAAATAACCTACAATTGCATCAGCTACACAACTACACAGCAAGGTTCCATATGCATAGTGCTCCACAATAACATGTAGTTGCAGGAAGGTTCACAACTTCTTTACTGCTTCTTGTGCTCTTGACGGAGGACACCTTTGTTTGCTTCTTGTGTTCTTTGCTTTGGACTATCATGTGTGAGAAGTCTTCTTAGGCAGCTTGAGAAGCTGGGCTAGGCTTTGCCCTTTTACCACCTCCTTTTCTAGGCTTTTTAGAACTGAGAATGAATGAAAACAAGAGTGTTGAAATGCAGATTTGCAATAGGAAAAATTAGACCACTATGGACTATTTGAAGCAAAACAAGAATGTTTACCTCTTTGGTGCCGAGAGTTTGACATCTATGGCATTGGATTCTATGTCTTCTATGTCTTGAGGCTCAACATTTTTTCGTTTCCTAGCAGTTTTCAGATAGAAATTAAATTAAGACTATACATTTCATTGCATTTAGACTACATTATGGATTTGTATAGCAGGTTCACATGTATATGTACTATTCTAGATCAACAGATTTAACTCAGCAAGGTTCACAAGCATATGGACCACCAAAAATCTGAACAACAGGTTCACATGCATATATATAATTCTTTGCTAGCAATTACCTGTTTCGGTTGCGTTCAGGATGAAGTATTGGACATGTCTTCATCATATGCCCAAATTCTTTGCATTCTTTGCACTTGTGTCTTCTCTTCGATATGCTCTCAAAGGCTGACTTTATCCTTTGTGTTCTAGGTCTACGGTAGCCTTTTTCAACATAGGGAGGTGCAATTTGAACCCAACATCGACCATTGGCCATTGCTTCTTATCGGTCATGGTGGGCACATTTTTAGCATATGCATTCTTTGAATGATTTCACAGTAGTACTCATGCACATAGTCATCTATCTCGACCTCCTCTAATACTTGTGATGAATGCAATGGCATGTAGGCAAGGTTGTCGATTACTTGCCAAGCGTCTACAAGTACATTCCACTTCTCCAAATCTACACCGTGCTTCCAATTATAGCCATGGATCTTTATAGTGACCTCCACTTTCAAGTCATCACTTCTAGAGATCCCAACTAACACTATCCCCCTTGATCTATTGTTCATCATGTTGGTGATCCTTGGCAGAATTTTTAGATGTCACGTACAAATCTTCTCGCTATTTTAGCTCTTATTTCAAATCGACCATTAGCCATTCTCTCAAAGAGTCCAATAATTCAAGAACAGGGAACCCCTTCAATTTCTTAATCATCGAATTGAATGACTCAACTATATTGTTCATGACATAGTCACATTTGCATGTTGTAGAGAACTTATACGCTCCACAAATTAGAATGCCACTCATCAAGGTGTCACGATAGCTTCGGATTAGCTTCATTAATTTTGTCCATATGGTGATTGTGCTTGGCGAGGAGAATATGTGTATGCAGCTGGCCATAGATTTTCTTGAAAACCTTGCCATGGAATTTCTTTACGAAGTTCATTATCATGTGTCTAAAGCATTCCCTATGTTGACGGTTGGGAATACAGGTATGCCTTCTTTGTTTCCAACCCTTTGCATGCATCTGTGCATATGACTAAGCCTTCTGGTGTGCCAATAGCTGATTTGAGATTCTCCATGAACCAATCCCAGTTCTCTTTAGTCTCTGAATCAAATACAACATAAGCCACTGGATACAACCAATTGTGTCCATCAACACCACAAACAACCGCAAGCTGTCCTTTCCATTTCCCATTCAAGGCAGTGGCATCAACACTCAAGTAATGTCTAAATCCTAACGAGAAATCCATCAATGCAAGCTCTAAAACACACAAATGCCCTTGTGAAGCGTTGCTGCCCTTGATCTCTTTGTGATTTATCACTACAATACTTGTTGAGGGACTTCCTAAGCACCTCAGCACGCCCGGTTGTGCAAGCACTCAAAACTGTCCTCCCACTTGCCAAATATCTGGTCCAAGGCTGTCGCCTACACCGCAAGCACTCTCACGATAATCGATATCGGCGTGGTATTTCTCAAGCAACCGTTTCTTCAAAGCAATGCTAGTCATACTTGGATCACCCTTCAACCAATCAGTCACTCTAGCGACAATCCACTTCCTCTTAGCAACCTTTACTTTGCCATCTCTTTGCGTCTTTGGGGCATGTGTGCATCTTGGGTTCATTCTTCACCATTCTTGTTTTGTCATCATATAAGGTAGAACCATTCACCCTCCACTTGCATGGGTTTCTCCCTTCCGTGGTTCATAAGAACAAGAAACTCTCACCCTCTTTTGATCACTTTTATCAATTTTGTAACTGAACTTCGTTGACAATAGCATGTGTAGCAAGTGCAACTCTGAACTCTTCAATAGAGGGAAATAATGCCCCTTTTGTCATAGGTGGATCATCCTTGTCATAACTAATTTACGGAATATCGTACACTATACCCCCATCACTATCCTCATCACTAACAGCCCCTCCTTCACTATCCTCGTCATGATCATCACTATCCTCTTCATGCTCATCCACTATCCTCCCTCGACATCTTGGGAAACATCTTGATTTGCCTTATGGTCAGCATCTTTGGCTTGCTCACCCCCATTTTCCTGCTAAATGCGCCATCAAGGTCTTGGTCCTCCTCATCTATTCCAACATGATCCTCTCCTTCATAGCCCTCTTTAGATTTTTCTTGCCTTGTCAAGTTCTCCTCGGGTATCTCATACTCATATTCAAATTTCTGAGTTAAATCTTCCACTATGAGCTTGGGCACTTCCTTTCCTGGAGAAGGTCGGATTGGTTGAAGCAAACTCTGAGCAAACTTCTCCTCCTCACCATTCTTGCAGAACTGAACAAGTATCTTAATAATCTTGTCTTCCTCATTCTCATCATACATGCTGACTACATCTTCATCATTGCGAACTAGCACAAAATATTGGTTGCTACTATTCCACTTTGAAAACACAACACCCTCATCATGTCCCCATGGATATTTACTCTGCATCAGCCCCATAAGTTGATCATAACTGGTACGCCTCTCTACCGTATGTCCCGGCTCCAAGAAGACACCATGCACTGAGTAAGCCCTTGTAATTCTTGTAAAACGCGCCCGTATGTCACAATCAGCTTATAAGGTGGCAGCTCTGACCTACATTGACACAAATTGGACATAAAAAAGTGTGGAATTAGGCTAGCTAGCTAAGCCATCAACATATATGACATGGAAAAAACTGATCAAAATAATCTTTTTTCCGCATTGTTCCATTATCTAGTGCTACACTAAGCAATCAGCATGTATATATGACCAGACTAGCATCTTGCAATATATTTTAGAGGAACTCTGCTTGCAATATCCCCTACTAGCAACTTCCATAAAAAAACAAATGAACTATCTTCTTGCATCTCATAGGAATTATTAAACTAGTTGCTTCACTCACGAATCCCTAATTTGTCTAACTATGCACTAATGAACCGGGGCATGTGTACAATAGACAAACCAGGGCATGTGTACAATAGATCAAACTCAATGAGTAACATGAGGCACAACAACAAAATTACTTCTAACGGATCAAATGCTACACATCGGTATTTGAGTAATTGAACACTTGCCCATCAGGGAGAGGAACCAGTAGGTTTGAGGTCCTCTGGGCCGTCCCTGCCGCCATGGCCGGTGGCACGACTCCCTCCATCCCGTGTGAGCCGCTGAAGGGGGAGGAAGGGAGGTCGCCGATGTGGACCGCGTCGGGGAGGGAGGCCCCTGCCGCCATGGCCGGCGGCGCGACTCCCTCCATCCTGTGTGAGCCGCTGAAGGGGGAGGAAGGGAGGTCACCGATGTGGACCGCGTCGGGGAGGGAGGCCCCTGCCACCATGGCCGGCGGCGCGACTCCCTCCATCCCGTGTGAGCCGCTGAAGGGGAAGGGGTCGCCCGATGTGGACCCGTCGGGGAGGGAGGCCGATGAAGGAGCCGCGGAGGGAGGCCGCGGATGCATGAAGCGTCGGCGATTCAGAGCAGAGTCCCCTCGGAGGAGACCATGGATGCGGGTTGTGTCGTGAGGCAAGCTCGGGGCATCATGAGTGGATCTTGTTGGCCAGACGGCGGGGTGTGGATCTTGTGTGGCGCAGGAGACATCTTGGGCAATGGCATGGATGGATGCAGCTAGGTCATTCTCTGGATGGGGATTGGAATCGGGACGGGTGTGGTTCGTGTGTGTGTACAGTTTGTGTGTGTAGAATTTTGTGTATGGGTCACTTGCAAAGCGGCCCACAAGTCGATAAGGAGCAACTAATGTCATTTTTGCAAAAAGCGGCGGGTCTTTTCTTGGTCCAACTGGCTAGAGTAAGCAGTCAACTCACGGATGTGTAGAGGAATGGCATTTGTGGTATATTGTCAAAATCTAAGAGTGGCAGAAGTGAGATGTTGAATTCTAGGATGGCATAAGTGAAGTTGGCAAAAACTAGAGTGGCAAAAACAAAGTTTTCCCCATTTGGAATTTTCTCCTTTTAGCGTGTTGGGTGTGCCCGGCCGTTGCACACAATGAATGACGCATATCTTCTCCTCTCTATATCAATAGTAAGTATATATCACATTGCTACTACGTGCGAAGATAGGAGTATTAATTAATTATGCAGGCGCCGCGAGGCGGGCATATCCTTACTCGCATAAAGTTTTCTTCCCTTAGGATTCTGTATGGCGACCATCTGCGTACCTGGGAGGATGGGCGGCTTCTGGATCGGGCAGGAAGCAGGCCAAACCAGAGACCAAGACAGAAACTGATGTTCCATTGTAAAGGTGCGCAGTGTCGACACACGGTAGAGTGCACAACGTCGCGCTCACTGCTTCGACAACCGAATTTCAAGAGACGAATGAATGATGTTGGTACGTGTGAGCCATGTTTGTTCGTGGTCGGCATGCGTCTCACGTCCAGGTCAAACCCAACTCAGCATCGCGTCGGCGATCCAGGTCAAACGCAACTCGATCTGTTCACTGACAGAGCTACTAACGAGACCCTTGATTGCTGCAGTACTACTCATCGTTATAATCGAGAGACAAAAGATCTTTAGTACAAAGAGATCTTGGTTGAGCCACACCCCCGACACATTCCCTTCCTTACTACTATAATTTGTCAAATAATCAGTCACATTATTTTGTTCATGCGCTGAATATTCTGACGAAATAAACTCCCTTGTCGAAACACAAAGCCTTTATCTCCAAGCCAAGATACCTATAAGCAGAAGCGGGAGAGAGCTTCAGCGGAGAACACTGCTTAATGCCTCTGAAGAATTGAACTATACAATGACTGGAAAGTCCGTTATGTTGAGTAGCAAAAGTCATACCTTGCATGATGCATGTAACTCGACCTCCAGCGCCTCGTTGCAATTATATATATAGCGATAGGCTGAAAGATAGGACCGAACCATCTTCTCTTCTCGAGTATCATGCCTGCCCGCGGTTGTGCCATCTGCTGAAAAGAAGGAACCATCAACCGATAACACGGCGTAGCCAGCCGGCGGCCGAGGCCAATGTAGGCGTTGTGCAGGCGCAACACTCTCTTGGACGTGAACCAACTCACATGCACTGCGCATCTTGCCTTTAACAATTTACTCCAGTCTATACTTGTGAGAGTAAACAAGGGACTTCAAATAGCTATCAAGGAATTCTATTGTAGCCACCATTCGAGGCTTCTCTTTGCCATGACACAAGTCATTTCTGCAGCTGCCAAATGCACCAAATCAACATAATCATCATGTCTCGCATGGTAGATAAGCAATTCATTAGAACATTCAGCATCCAATAAGTCCCACAGTGGCACTGTCTACTAACAGTACATCACGGAGCAAAAGGGCCATATAAGCAGGCGCATGTGCTCCCGAATATTTCGAGCATGGCTGCAGAAACCAATGCATGGAATGAACTTTTCATCTTCGATACCGCTTTGATGTACAAGTTTGATAACCCATAAGTATAAGAATTAATTGTAGACTTTTTCGATAAGTAAGAGTGTCGAACCTAATGAGGAGCTAAAGCTAGAATTAATATTCTTAAGTTCTATCGACCACCGATACAACTCTATGCACACTTAACGTTTGCTTTACCTAGAATAATAATAAAAATACTTTACAGGTGTAATAGGATAAGTTTGCAAGAATAAAACTAGAAGCATTTAGCGGGATAATAAAATTTAGTTTATTTTAGTAGAGAGTATTTTGTAACACAAAGAGAAAGATTGTCCATAGGGAATTGAATATAACACGATAGATACTTATCATTACTTAATGAGGGAGAGGCATGAGCTAACATACTTTCCCTACTGGGATCACATGTTCTTATGATTGTAACTCTAGCAAGCATCTGCAACTACTAAAATCATTAAGGTAAAAACCCAACCATAGCATTAAGTAACAAATCCTCTTTACTCTCATCACGCTACAACCCCTTATTCGGGTTTAAGCTTACATCACTTGCGCAACCCACTATAAGTGAATCATGAATGTATTGCAACACCCTACAATGGTAATCCCACACGATTACTTGGCGACACGGAGGGCATCATAGGACAGCACCATATTGACATACAACTCACATCAAATCACACCATACCACAATTAACCCCGTGGGACAAAAGAAATCTACTCAAACATTATATGATTGCCACATCATTGGACAATAACATATAGCATTAAGCACCATATTCAAGTAGAGAATTACAGCGGGAATAGAGGGGTTACGCTGCTGCATAGAGGGGGAGAGGGTTTGTGATGACGACGGCGAAGTTATTGATGTAGATCGCCCTCACGATGGTTTCCCCAGTGGCGCTCTAGCGCCACCGGAAGAGAAGGGGGAGACCCCCCCCCCCTTCTGCTTACTTAGCCTCCCCCTAGATGGCAGGAGGGATTTCCCTCACGGTCCATGGCCGTGGCTCCCGGAGGGCAGGAGCCCCTCGAGATTGGATCTCTCTGTGTTTCTCTTCTAATTTTGTTTTGTTTCCAGATGCCTTCACCGTTTTTATATTCGAGATGCGTTACTCGATTGGGCTGAAATTTTAAGGGGATTTTTGTTAGAAAATTATCTTTCTTCGACGAAAGAAGGGCTCGAACCGATGTAAGGTCACAAGGCAACACGGCGCCCTACGGATCCCTCAGGTGTGCGTCTTTGCGTTGATTCCTCTTCCCAATCCTTCAAACTATGATAAGTGCTTTCGTGGCGAGTCTGCTACGTGGGAGGACAGTGGTATCTCTAGCCCACTAGGGTTCAAGTCCGAGATACTCGCATTTTGTCATAGATTTATTCAGGATTTCGGTGATGATGCGCGTTCAATGGGAGGAGGCGTTCCCATTGACTACGAGGCGTCTCTGATGACCGTAAAATCTCAAGATGATATGCAGGTCAGTCTCCGGATGTGCTCCATAAGGATAGGATGTGTGTTTGTGCTTTCATAGGGGTGAGTGTATGCGGCGTATATATGAGTGCTTATGTCTGTACTGTGTTAAAACAAATACTTATCGCCGACCGACTATAGCAGTACCACAGCACGCGCTCGTAGCCAGCTGACGGTTCAATCTGTCGATTGTACAATGTGCGGGTCATTCCGTGCTCAAGCCTGCATAGATCGCACATGCTCGTCACACAGTACAGTACCATAGGATCCACATCGCGGTTTCCCAGCATTCCAATTCTATGGTCTCGTCGATTATTTCCTACTTTACGTGCGATCAAGAAATATAGCACGTACAGGAACCTATCGCACCAACACACACAGTAGTATAGCATGTTCTTTCACATGTTTTACCATTAAAAGAAATCATTTGGTTCGATCGAGTCACAAGCCCCTGCTGCTGAACAGACAAAGCGACTAACACATGCAAGAAATCACCAAACTCAATTTATTATTATACACCAAAGGCACACACACAAGTTTAACGAAGAGCGATACTAAAACCTCAGTCTGATAGGTGGATCATCAAAGGAGAATCAACGCATCCAAAAGTAAAGGCCAACATAGGAGAGGTGCACCACGCCAGGGACATAGCCAGTCGAGGAAATTCAGCCAGTGATCCTCAGAAGAACCCCGGACAATGCCACCCTTGCGCTGCATGGTAGGCTTCACATGCCACCTACTCCATGACTTTTGCTCCTAAGCGTCAACACCCTTTGATTTCCCTCCTTTTATCTGCAAAATTACCCAATCTGTTTGCCTGACATATCAACCTTGATAAGCATAATTAGAACATTTATCAGCTTCCTTTTCCAAAAACAACAACCGTTTCTGCATCTCAATATTGTCCAAAAGATAGGGCGACACCAACTAACACCCGTTTTTGGATTTACATCATATTGATTTTTAATCCATCCACTAAAGCACATAACTAGATTAGCAGGATTGATCTCAAATTTAAAGCATATTTAAGAAAATCCCACACTAGTTTATTTTGCTCTCATCTTGACCACAAAACACACAATTTTTTGGGATCTATCCAGCCACTTTTCAATAAATAGTCTCTAGGTTATGCTATTTTGACCATCAACCAAAGAAAGACTTTTATTTTTGTTGGAAATTTATTGTTTCTTAAAAAAATTGTGGCAAACCACAATATTGAACAACAAGGTGTCTATAAAAGTGATTTGACTATAAAAGACCATATGCAATTAACAGGCACTTAATAGCATCCTTGTTGTGAGACATCACATTCCATCAGATCTCATTTTGAGGCTATCCCAAAGAGCTAGAAGTTTCACCTCACAAAGTTCTTCTAAATCTAAAAACCCTCCCAACTTCTCTACAAGGTATCAGCTGCAGTAATATTATAATCATAACTCAAATTATACAATATAGCATAAGAGAATTTTAAAGGGATTATAATCCACCGACAGTCTTCCCAAAAATCTAGCATTCTTGCCATTACCCACTTTTTATAATATTGATAGAATGTGTATTTACTTTTCATGATCTGAGGACCAAAAAGTAGGAGTCCCCAGTCTTAGGTTTAGTTCCAAAAAGGCAAGCATTCCAAACATGCTTGTACAAGAGAAAACATCTGTCAAACACCATTTTTTAGTTTCTACCATAACAATTTAGCGAGACAAGTTTTGTTCATGGAGTTCAAGATATAAAATCCTAAATCCCCTTAATCTTTAGGTCTAAATCAAGTTTTCCGGTTTAGTAAGTGTTATTTTTCCTTATTGTCATTTCCACCTTAAACAAACCTAGCCATGAAGAATTGGCTCTTTTCTTCACATCAAGCGGGATGGGGTAGAAAAACATCATACATAAGTTTAATCTCCCCTCTATTATTAAATCTTCTCTCGTAGTGATAGTTGTTAAATCTCCCCCTTTTGTTGAGACTACCTTGCATGCCTTTGCTGCCATAAGACCAAGCCATCCTTCTTGTTCACTAGGTGGCGGTAGAAGCAGTAAAGCCTTACCACATATAAACTTGCATGCCCACCAAATTATTTTAAAGAGGCGGACCAAAGCATCTAAATACCCAAAAGGTAGCATAAAGGCGCATCCTCCTTAAGGGATTTCCTATCCCACCAACACAGACCTCCTAGATCAAAAACATCCAGTCCAACAGCCCCTTACTACAGAAGGTTCTATGGGTAAAGCCCAAAACCCTAAAAGTCACCCCCCTCCTTGTAATATTTATCATCACAACATCAATGTAATCTAACAAATTCACCCCAAAAACAAGCATATCCTTTGTACAATTGGCAAGGATAGCTGGAAAATTACCAATTCTCGTAGCCTTTTTGACTAGATTTCCACCAGTAACATCTAAATTCCATTTAATCACTATATCATCACAAATTTTGATATTGTGGGTATCAACATCGGAAAGATCCAAGGACAAATCATTCTCATAACAG